>JZKD02S1854873.1:954500-966634 GCA_000966675.3 Picea glauca | reverse complement strand
AGAATAAAGCTATAAAACTTACTTGGTTCTGGTGTTGTGGGTTAATGTAAGTCAATTCTCGCTAATTTCCAAGCCTCCAATTTGTTGATGTTATTAGGGTGCTTGATAATCTCCATTGCTAGGAGGTTAATAATTTAGAGTCTGGTCTAAGAACCAACTTAGATTTTGAAGAATACACTGCTAGAGACCCTACTTTTCCCCTTAGTGCTTGAAATTTTTTATTGTAAATCAACAGGTATCTCATCTTGAGACTTACTTTTTTTGAGGAAATCCCTAAACTAGAAACCAATCACACTTTCCCTATTGTCAAACAATGAGCGATGTATGAAAGAAGGTTTAATAAGTATCCAAATGAGATTCAATATGATTTGAGTGATGCATCCCCTGGAGTGTACGACATTCAGTGATGGAGTGTACTATTAAGGAACTCTTCTATGTGAAGTCACCATTTTGAAACTACGACTTACATTGTGTGTCATGTGTGGGGAAGCATGGGCACATTTGGATGTTATAGTGGTAGCAGTTGGATAACACGACCACATGTCACACGAGTATGTGTCTGACTAGTTTCCGATTTTGTTAGTCACAAAAAACAAATGATTTGAGTGATGCATAAACCTGTGTGTTCATTAGATACCATGATTATCCTCTTGAACTTGAACAAAGTATCAAACAACCCTTAGTCCTTGAAAGCAAGTATACTAATTTTTAACATGTGCTGTCATGGAGATATTATTGTTGTAGATGTGAAACCCCAAGAAATATTTGATGATGTTTTGACCTCATCTTTAGAATAAGTGCCTCTTGAAAATTGACTTGTATATTTTGCATCGATGGTAGGAAAATACTTGTTGGGTTATTATATTCTTTGCAGTAAAAGTCAAAGGTTGAGGTGGATCGATCGAGAAAAGTCAAAGTCAAAGTGATCGATATCAAGTCGAAGAGGTCAACCAACAAGAGGTCGATAGGCAGTCGTGTGGAAATCGACTGAAGACCAAATGAAGGACGACTAGTAGTCGATTGGTATCTGACTTGGCAGTAGAATGGTATCTGACTTGGCAGTCGACTGGTAATCCGACTTGGCATTCGATTGTAACTGAGCTCAATATTCGTGAGATTTTTGGCCAATGATTTGCGTGGATATGTAACCATTTTTTGGGCACCTTTCTTTAGGTTTTTTCCTATTGTAAATCCTATAAATAAGGCATGTTGTATTGCTGTAAAAACTTATCTTTAGATAAATCATTTTAGAGGTTGCTGGTCATGTAGATGTAAGCCAAATTGGCTACAAGGTTGTCCTTGTATAAATCAAGAAGGAATGATGTCGATTGTGTCTTAGGTGTAGACCAAAGTTAGGCATGTAACCTTTTATTCTAAATGAATAAGACAACAAAAGAGGAAGACACTCAAGGAATGTTGGTTTTCCTATTTGGGTTTCCAAGGTAAAATCTACGAGTACTGAATGTTTGCTTTGTCATTTATTTTATAGCTTAAATATTTCATCCTCTCTTCTGTTAGGTTTAGCGTGGAAGAGTTCTATTTCATAACATGTGGTATCAAAGCTTGGTTTAACAACCTTGAATCTGAGCTAAACCCTAGGTATAGTAAGAGTCGTAAGTCAAAAATCTTTAAATTTGTGCTTAATGAATGGAAAGTAGCTCGATAATAGAGATAAAAAAAATCAATGGCCAGAATTTTGATCTTTGGAAGATTAAAATTGAATATCTCCTTGTAGATCAAGAACAATGGGCAACAGTCTATCCATGTACCATTTTGGTAGGTATGCTAAGGGACGAATGGGAGAAACTCGAGAGATGGGAAAGTAGTACGATTTGACTTTATCTTGCAGATTTAGTGCTGCTAAATGTATCAGGTGAAGATTCGGCCAAGAAACTGGGAGAAGTTGGGAATCTTGTACCAGTCAAAATCCCTGGTAAATAAGTTTTTACTTAGAAGGAAACTGTATCTTCTAAGGATGAGTGAGGACAATTCGGTAACTGAGCATTTAAATGCATTTAATACCATAATAAGCCAGTTATCTTTTGTGGATATTAAAATCACTGAGGAGGAGAAATGTATTAGCCTATTATGTTCTTTTCAGACTCCTGGGATAGCTTAGTCATGGCTATAGAGAGTAATTCAACCATATTATCCCTAGAATATATGGTTGCATCTCTACCGTCAGAATAAATGAGAAGGAGGAACATGGAAGGATCAACCAAAGATGCATTAATGGTGAGAGGTCAATCGGTTGACAGATATAAAAGAAAATTATCTGGTAGAAAGTCTAAGTCGAAGGGTAGATCTAAATCCTTTGTTTAGTCGACAAGAAGATGTTGGAAATGTGGTAAAGCTGGGCATAAAAAAAGGGACTACAAGTCAAAGGAAGTGTAATTCATTACAATATTCCGATGAGAACCAGTTGACTGAGAGAAAGACAAATCCAAATAAGGGAGGCGATGCGTACCTAGCATCGAACAATACACAGTCAAATCAAGATGTTTTGTTGATCGAATCAAGAGAGCCCTATCATATGACACCACATAGAGAATGATTATCCAAATTTGAACAATATGAAAGAGGATATGTGTTCTTGGGGGACAAATTGACAACCAAAATTGTCGGACGAGGAAGATTCCCACCGATATTGTAGGATGGGAGGAGTAGAACTCTTCCAGGTGTGCTACATATTCAAGATTTGGAAAGAAACCTGATATTTGTCAAGAAGATGAGTGATGCAGGAGTTCACACTCTATTTCAGAAGAATACATGAAAGATTGTCAAAGGTGCGATGGTATTAATGAAAGGAGTTTGGATTGGAACCTTATACAAGTTATTTGGGAATTTTGACTCAATTGGATGCAACAACATCGCTGTTCCTGAATTCGACTCAACTTTGACTCGACTCGACTCAACTCGGGCTGATTCGATTCAAACTAAATTGACATGTCTTCGTCAAGTCAGCCCGACCATGCTATGGCATGAGAGAATGGGACACATTGGAGAAAAATGACTTCAAGCTATGCATAACAATGGTATGGTCGAATACTTTCCTGAATGTAATTTAGAAGTCAAATTTTGTGAACATTATGTATATGGAAAAAAAAGTTGGGTGAACTTCCCATTTGGAGCGACAAGAGAAAAGGGGATTCTAGAATTAGTTTATAGTGATGTGTTTGGCCCTGTTACAGTGCCTTAACTTGGTGGATCCATGTATTATGTATCCTTCATAGATGGTTTTTCCAGAAAGACATGGATATATTTCTTGAGGAAGAAATCAAAGGTTTTTGAAATATTCAAAGAGTTCAAGTCTCTTGTAGAGAACCAGACATCTAAGAAGATTAAGGTGACGAGAACTAAAAACAATGGTGAATTATGTGGAAAATTATTTGAGCAGTTTTGCAAGCAGTGTGGTATAGAATGCCAAAATTCCACACCATATACCCCACAAAAAAATGGAGTTTCCGAGAGAATGAATAGAACATTGATGGACAAGGCAAGGATCATGCTCAGTGGTGTTGGGCTCACACAAGAATTGTGGCAAAGGAAGTCGACACTGCAAAATATTTGGTGAATGTCTCCTTCGTCAACACTAGTTGATACGATTGCACATGAGGTATGGTCTAGTAAGAAGCCTTCAGTTTCACATCTCAATGTATCTGGCCATGATGCATTTGTGCATGTTCCCAGGGAAAAGAGGAGAAAGATGGAAAAGAATGCGATCAAGTGTCTTTTCATTGGATACAAAAAAGGAATGAAAGAATATAAGCTCTAGGATCCTGCATCAAGGAAAACAATGTATAGTCGAGATGTGGTCTTCAAAGAAGTTAGAAGGAATTCCAAGTATGAAGTGATGTTTCAAACAAAGAATAATCTAGAGAATGTGAGGTTTGAACCGAGGAACACAGAAGATGATTCAAATGAGTCAACAAAATCAGATGAAGAGGTGGATGATCCATACTTATGAGCGAAACAAAATGAATAACAAATTGAATACATTAACATAGATATATGGAGAACGACAACAAATATCTAGTGAACAATAAATTCTATTGAATAAAGAAAATATGCTGAAACTGTAAAACTACAAAACTAAAAACAACTTGCTCGAATGGTGGTAACTATCTCTGAGAAGAGATGTGGCTGCTATGCACATTTGTATGAGAAGAATGATTACAATGAGGCTCCAGAGACATTTTTAAAATTACTCATGAATGCCAAAACCATAGACATCCAAAACCCTAACCCTAAGAGATGAAACGCCAAAATTTATGTGGGCCCTGATGGGTAAGTTGGTACCTCAACTTCCCAGGGTCGTCACTTTTGCATACGGTCTTCGTTTTAGGCATGTGATAGCCCATTGGAAATTTTCTTTTCAAGCACTACACATTATTCTATCAAAATATGACTCTGTCTATAGTTTGGCTATGGAAATCCCAAAAAACGTTGTTTAGGGCCCCAAAATGGTCCCGAAAGTACATAAAGATGTATTGACATGAAAACTTCCAAAATAAGCTAGTTGGATTAGGTGGGCGGCCACCAATATCCACCTGGAAGCTGTGTAGGGCTTTAGACAACCTCGAAAGTGCAAGACCCACAATTACAAAGAATTACAGAAGAACGTGTTGAACTAAAAAATATCAAGATGAGCCAGTTGGAATAGGTGGGTGGCCACAAATATCCACCTAGATTAGTCCTCCCCCCTTAAGAAGCAATGTTCTCCATTGTGTTAAGTGCCCCCATCATGTGGGGAAAGTTTTGCTAAATTTGGCCCCGGGTGAGCCACTTGGCTTGGTGCAGGAGCTGCCCTACCTTGACAACTCGATAAAGCAAGTGTTGGGCATGTGTTATATTATTTTCATGTGTGTGTGGGTGCGTCAGATTCGACAACTGCATCTGACGATCCCGGATTAAGGGATTAGGGTGTTGGTAGCTACAAAATACCTAAAATATTGTATATATTTTATTATGAATGGTAAAATTAATACAATGAAGAGTTGAAAGGTGCAACACCAAGGAAGGCTAGTTTTCTCCCGGTTAAGGGTTTCCAACATAAATATCTGTGTACTATGTGTATGAGCCATTGATTAATTTATGTTTTTCTTAAGAATATGTATGCATTTATTTACTTAACAGGTTTAAAACTTAAAACGAGTGCCCTTGATCTGTGTGTCCACTATCTGATCAGTGGATGCTTGTTCCATGGAGTCAGGTTTGAGCTCTATTGGTGTCAACTTTTCTACAATCTCAGAGGTGTCCAATAATGGTGGAAAATATGACCAAAGGAGGTCCACATTGAAAACTGGGTGCAAGCCAAGGAAGGGGGGAGTGTTGAGCTCAAAATCATTTTCACCCACAATCTTGGTGATGGTGTAAGGTCCATAGCAAAGTGGACACATATTTCGATGGGGAATTATGAGGCACTCTTTCTGCAAATGTAACCAAACCTTGTCTCCCACTTCAAACTTGTGCGGTACTCGGTGTTGATCATGGCGCTGCTTGTACTTAGCATTGGATTTCTACAAAATATCATGGACCTGTTGGTAGATGTATTGAATCCTCTCAATGAATCGGGTGGCTTTGTCAGCCTCAGACTGAACATGGAAAGATTCTGTTTGTGTGGTTGCACGAGGTAGTGCAACATCTATGGGAACCAAGGTTTGGAATCCTAACCCCACCTAAAATTGGCTATGGACGATGGAGCTATGGAGATCCCTGTTGTAGTTGTGCATAACATAGGGAAGACTCTCATCCCATGTACATGAATGCTTAGAGTTATACATGCATAGGATGTGAAAAATAATTCGATTGATGACCTCAGTTTGGCCATCGGTTTGGGGGTGGAAGGCAATGGATTTAGTGAGCTTGGTGTCCAATAGTGACCAGAGGCTCGACCAAAATTTGTTGAGGAACCTGCTATCCCGATATGAGATGATGGTCTGTGGTATCCCAAAATGGACCCACACCTGTTTGAATAAGATCTTGGTAGTATATGCCACTATAATGATCTTCTTGCAGGCTATGAGAATGGCCATATTTGAAAACCGATCAACCACCAAGAATACACAATCATTGCCTTACTTGGTGGACGAAAGGCCAGACATGTAATCCATTGAGATGGATTCCCAAGGCCTCTCAGGAGTAGGAAAAGGAGTGTACAAGCCATTATTCTTGATGGATGGCTTGGCAATGGCATAGGCTGTGCAAGATATGATATACTTGCCGACATCCCGTTGTAGTTTTGGCCAATAAAAATGCTTCTATAGAACGACCATAGTTTTGTCCATGCCAAAATGTCCTACCATTTGATTGTAGTGAGCCTCCCAAATCATCTTTGGACGCTCGCTTGCTAGAACACATAGGTGGCATAAATGGCATAACAATCCATCCTGCATGTGAAAATATGTGAAATTCGTGCCTATACCCAACAAATCATAGGTGGTGGCAAAATCAGGGTCATGATGATAAAGTTGGGGCCACTCAGATGCCTCATTCCCACAAGAATGGAGCATGGTGGTGAGTGCGACATCGAGAGGTCATCTAAGGCAGTCAACGACATGATTTGTGCTCCCTGTCTTATACTTGATGTTGATATGAAACTGCTACAGGTATGTGGACCACTTTTGATGGAGGTTGTTCTGCAATTTCCCATGTGTTTGTATGAACTATAGAGGCTTGTGATTATTGTGGATGATTTTCTCCTTTCCCATAATCTAATGTTTCCATTGGAGGAAGGCTTGCACAATTGAATACATTTCCTTTTCATAGGTAGGTTGTTTTCGGATGATATTTGAGAGTGTCTCACTATGGTATGCCACTAGATGACCGTGCTAAGTGAGAAATGCACCTACAACATAGTCAGAGGCATCAATCTCAATCTCCAACAATTGCTCTAGATCGGGTAAGGAGAGTACTAGATCTGAGCACAAGTGATTCTTTAGATCATCAAATGCTCGTTGTTGTGCCTTCCCCCATGCAAAATTTTCCTTTCCACCGTCCTTGGTCACTTGGTAGAGGGCCCATGAAATATGGGAGAATCCCAACATGAACCTATAGTAGAAGTTGGAAAGTCCCAAGAAGCTCCAAAGATCGGTAAGTGTGGTAGGGGCTGGCCAGTCAGGGATGACTTGGATCTTAGCTAGATCCACATGTACCCCATTCTCATCAACAATGTATCCCAAGTATTGGACCCTGTTCATGCCAAAGGAGCATTTTTCCAAGTTGGCATATAGCTTGTGTTGCCCAAAGTGCTCAAAACCTATTGAATATGTTGCATCTGTTCCTCCCAAGTTTTGCTGAAGATGAGGATGTCATCAAGATATACCACCACAAAAGAGTCAGTGAAGGGTCTTAATACATCATCCATCAACCTCATGAAAGTTGCTGGTGCATTTATTAAGCCAAAGGGCATGACCAACCATTCAAAGAGACCTTCTTTAGATTTGAAAGTTGTCTTCCATACATCAGTTTGTTCTATGGGAACTTGGTGGTAGCTAGACTTTAGGTCAATCTTGCTGAAGAAGGTCACCCCCTTGAGTTGGCCAAGAAGGTCATCAATGCGGGGAATTGGGTACCAGTTCCTGACTATGATCTTGTTTGATGCTTTTTAATCAATGCAGATCCTCTAGGTCCCATCTTTCTTTTGCACTAGTAAAATCGGGCTTCCACAAAGAGAGGAGTTGGGTTAGATGTGCCCCTTTTGAAGCAACTCTTGGATCTGGCTCTTGATTTTATCATTTTCCATCAACAAACGATGATAGACTAGTCCATTGGGAAGAGGTGCACCGGGGGTTAGATCAATTGTATGCTTGAGTTGACAGTGCATCAGTACCCCGATGGGTGAGGAGAAGATGTCTCTGTACTCTTCCACGGTCTTGTCCACTTGATTCTGCTGCAAAGAGAGGCTCTGTGTAGAGGTCACGGATGTGGCGACGACCTTCTGTTCACTATGAGAATAGATCACAAAGAAGACAAACCTCCTTGTCTATAAAATGACCTTACTTCATTGCTTAGAATAGATTAAAGAAATAGCAGTAGGCGACGCTACCACTAGTATCCTGTACAATTGTCTACCCAAATTAATAATAACACTACGGGGTCTAGACTCATACACAAGGTGTCACTTCCACAAATATGGTTGGCCTAAAATAACATTGCAAAATTCGAGGGGAGAAATATCAAACAATACCTCATCTTTGAAGGACTTGATTCCATAGGGAAGATGGCACTATTGGCTGATGCGAAGATCTATTCCTTGGAGGAGCCAAACGATGGTGTAGGGCTACGGGTGTTGTGTCATCGGTAGGTCCAACCACTTGATGAACTCTACTGAGATCATATTCTTCTGACTTTCTCTTTCGATAATGAAATGAAGCAGAGCCCCCTTTACCCACATATGTGAGTGAAAAAGGCATTCCCCTTCCTCTGGTTCTTCTGGTTCACTTGGTGATCCAGATGGATCTAGGGAACATCACAGAAGTGTCAGAAGTGTCCCAGGAGGCTCAGGATGGCTTCAACAGGTAGAAAAGGAAAAAAAATAAAAGTTCCCAAAACTAAGTGAAAATGACATGATCGCGAAGAGGGCATCACAATATTTCCAACGATGCAAACGACTCGTCAAACAGAGTTACAGATCAAAAGATATAAGCAGTTAAAGTTCTAGTCAACCCAACCCAATGAGCAGGGATGAGTCAACATCCGTACTGCTAACGTCAACATCTGTACGGATGATGTCAACGTCCGTATAATCTACATGGAAAGCAAAAAGGGTGACACGTGCCATGATGACATCAACATGACACGTGGCAACACTAGAGGTTGCCATGTGTCACTCAGATTTGGGATTTTCAAGGCACCACATGGATGAGTAAAAATGTGCCACGTGGCACCACCCAGAAGATGCCACATGTCCAAGATGAAGCAGAGATGACATCATCATGCACATGTGTGTGAATCAATGGATGCCACATGGCCCAATAGGGAGGTGCCATGTGGCACCCTTAAAATGCACAATGACACTCCGTGAATGAAAAATTAAAAAACATATATTAACAGAACTCCACCATATATGGCGACAGTTCTGCTATATATGGAAGTTCTGCTATATATAGCCTCTGCCTAAGATGTTTGGCAAAAATTGACAGCTGCCCTCCATTTTAGTGGCAGTTCCACCATATTTAGCACATTCAGCCAGTTTAGTGGCCACCTGCCAAATTTAACTGGGCGTGTGCCAAAATGGTTATAACTGTTCACCAAAAAGGGGAGGCCCATGGGATTCGACCTCAGGACCTCCGTCAACTTCTCATTTATTACACAAACAGATCAAAAATATGCTTCCGGTTCAGAGTTCGAGGCAACAGAGACACATAACAACAAGTGCATTCGACACCCACGGATCATGAGAGAGGTATGAGCATGCCCGTATGGACTGTATGACCTGGTACAAATTTTGGCATGCAAACCGAGGCAGGGGTGCCTCTTGGTCTGAAAGTGCCCGACTTGGATCAAGGCATGGCGACAGTCATTTTTTGGTAAAATGACGCTACGAATGCAGTGGTGGTGTTAGTTTTCTGATCTAGGAAAATATTTAGTAGCTTAATTCTAGAATGAATCATTTATTGTAGAGTCAGTGGCACGTTAACTAAGGCAGAGGTGTCTCCTGGGCATGAAAGTGTACAATTTAGATGGAGACGATTTGACAGTCGTTTTTAGGTAATTCGGCGACGCGAATCCAACAACGAGGTCTGTTTTTGTAGCAGATCTTCATATCAACAAGCTAAGTTCTGGAGAATCCAATGTAAGCATGCTTTTCATTATGTTGTTTTGTCATTAAATGTTGCAGCATAGCATGCATGTTACAAGTCTAAAGGAGCATAGAGAGGCTGCAACAAGGCATAAAGATCAGCTTATTCCTTCTATCTATTCGTTTCTTCTATTCTTTCGCATCAAACCAATCAGTTATATGTGACAGAGAAATTGTGACACTTGTATGATAAGTGGCCAATGAAGCAGTTCTGAATCTCGTGGTTTCAAAATATTTGTATGGGATGCATGTTTATGCTTGGATCTGAGCAGCAGATCTAAGGCTTTTGATGGCTCCATGTTGATGGGGGTCATATTTAATTCTTCATCTTTTTATGTATTGAGTATGTGGGAATGATGTCCATGTCAACATCATGGATGCCTCATGAGTATGCGAACTTGTGAAGATGTATACATTTTCGATCACATTCTGATCTCTTGTTGCTGTCACCAAAGAGGGACTTTGGCCTTACAACTTGTAAAGGAGATACATCATTACAATGAGAAGAATAAAGAGGCCAGGTTTTGGAGCATGAACTAGAGAGGTAGCCCACATCGGGTGAACTCCGTTATCAAGGGAAGTGTCATATCCATTATGTGTATTATGTTCTTATATTGTTTTTCCATGAATATTTTCACATAGGATGTTAAATGCAAGCATGACATATCGCACATAAAGAAAAACTAAAGAGGTTTCATTCACTTCGAATTCAAGCGCATAAGACTTCAACTTTAGCTTTATTTGCACATCGCTCAAGTAAAACGCTCTATAACTGATGCTTTGAAGAAGTGACATAAAGAACCAATTATTGGAAACTTATCGCTCCCGGGTTCAGATCATGTGGCATCAAAGAAGACTTGATATCGATTGTAGGTGTTGAATCCAAGGATGGCAAGGTCACCAAAACAATCATGGTTCGATGAGATTCAAGAGCTCAACCAAATTATTCAAGCATAGAATGCTGGATTGAAGACATTGTTGCATATTGAAGAAGAAGAGAACGAAAGGTTGAAAGAGTAGTTGCAAGCCATGAAGATGCAGATAGAGGAAGGCTCTACGAATGAGATGGTGATAAGACCATCTTGTGACCATGGAAACTTCACCAGTTATGGGTGCGAGCATGATAGTGCAAATGCATGCACACTTTTTCAAGAAAATGAAGATGACCTACATACATCCATAAAATAAGGAGGATTCCTAGAAGCATCTTCCACTGATTCTTCTCACAAGGAACAAATGGACACATCTCAAGAAGAAGACCAAGGGTCCTAGTTTGAGTTGGAGGTAAATAAACCACCTATAGTTCCTTTCTTGATTAATGTTGATGATTCTTTTAAAATCCTTGAATAACATTCTTCTTGCATCGACTTAAAGTTGACGAGAAAAAGGGGATACGAAGGAGGAGGCCTTGGAACCAATGGCCAAGGTATTGTGGATCCCATCGAGGCAGTGTTTTGGCCTCAATATGCTGAGATAGTCTATGTCCCAAAGTATTTTGGAGAAAAATACAAAACCATTCGGGAAGAATACCCCAGGACAGTCAATGAGACTACAAAGGTCAACAACTCATCAAGAGATGAAATTGATTCAGTGCAGGGCGAGAGCACAAATTCTCATGATATAGGATTTGAGACATATCCAGGGAGAGATGAGAATCATAATGACAGAGTTGAGACCAAATCTTCTTTCCAGTCTGATTCCAAAGGAAACTCACCGAGGTATAAGAAATCTCAAAACTCTAAAATTCCATTTGATTATAAGCATGTTAATCATATAAGACACATATTTTGGCATCAAAGACCATGCACTTTTTTTGATGGAGTAACCACATAGTGTCCTAGTGTTGGAAGAGAAAATCCTTGTGCAGGAAGATTATGGCAACTGGGAGAAGGACGAGGATGGTGTTAGAATATAGAAGATTGTGCTCGTTTTACCATTGACGATAGCCTCGTCACCCAACCACTGGCCGAAGCCACCCTCCGAGCACCTTGATCTTGACCAAGAAGGGAATCCTGGTAGCAATAAAATAGCCAAGAGGGGCTAATGCACCAAGAAAGAATAGAAACTAAGTTGAACAGATGATCCCACCCAGAAGCTAGTGCACCACTTTCCCAGCTCTCCCAAAAACTTGTGCACCAAAACTGCAACTGCCTGCGTAGATTTGGCTTTCTCTGCAACTGCTGAGATTATGCATAATGAGAACTGGCACCCTGTATTTATAGTGAACTGGGAACGCTAACTTGGGCCAACTTCTCCTTCTGGGTATCAATAAATTCATTTTAAATGTATTTTTCCAGCCGACAACTTGTCTAGGGTTTCCTTCAATTCTTTG
>JZKD02S1854873.1:917007-941922 GCA_000966675.3 Picea glauca | reverse complement strand
AGAATGAACTATTCTTGAAATCAAGAGGAGCTCTGCGCAACTGTGTCTAATCATACCAACGATGTAGGTATGTCCATCATCAATTCATCATTATCATTCTCCAATTATCTTATACAAATTTTACAAGGAAATTGTACTAGGACTAGACACGGGAAATAGTGACTTGTGAATGGGGCCAACGTTGAAATTTTTTCAAACTATTTTTGACTGCATTGAAATTTGACATGGATAGACTATTCACATGCCTTAACGATATGGGAGGGTTTTTGGACTCAAATTTGATTCACACACCCACTTTATTCCATCATCAATTCATCATATAAAGCATAAATCCTAATTTAGTGGAGTCATCGATTTGTTCCGAGTGAATGGATTCGTTGTTGTTGACATGGAATGGGACAACACATGTAACTTCTTAATTTTCTTCCTTCACTTGATGTGGGCCTGGTCATTCCTAGCCTTGAATTGAAAGTTTCCCCTAGTCTTAGTCATCACCCTTCATAAATGTTGTCACCCAATGATCATTATATCATAAGGTTGGAGGCATGTGGTCATTGGGATCATGAGGATTTTTAACCCCACAGTAATAAGAGACATTAATTGATCAACTTTGACTAGATTGACAGGTGTGTGCAATTGAAAATACTAACAACCCAAAACTAAAAGGGATCAATGCACCGACTATCAATGAGAGGTGATCTCACCGTGGTGTGTAGAAATAGGCCTAGCACCTTCAAAATTATCATTCTCCAATTATCTTATAAAATGTTTACAAGGAAATTGCACTAGGACTAGACACAAACAACAATGACCTATGAATGGGGACAACGTTGAATTTTTTTCAAACTGTTTCTGATTGCATTGAAATTTGACATGGATAGACTATTCACATGACTAAACTATATGGGAGGGTTTCTGGACTCAAATTTGACTCACACGTCCACTTTCTTCCATCATCAATTCATCATGTAAAGAATAAATCCTAATTTAGTAGAGTCATCGATTTGTTCTTAGTGAATGGATTCGTTGTTGTTGACATGGAATGGGACAACACATGTACCTTCTTAATTTTATTCCTTCACTTGATGTGGGCCTGGTCATTCCTAGCCTTGAATTGAAATTTTCCCCTAGTCTTAGTCATCACCCTTCATAAATGTTGTCACCCAACGATCATTATATTAGAAGGTTGGAGGCATGTGGTCATTGGGATCATGAGGCTTTTTAACCCCACTATAAAAAGAGACATTAATTGATCAAATTTGACTAGATTGAAAGGTGAGTGCAATTGAAAATACTAACAACCCAAAACGAACCCATCTAGGAAGCAATGGAGCTGGTGTTGGTTAAGGTTCAAAGGACTCATCTAGAGGAAGGTGAGAAAGTGGAGGTGGATTTTCATCCTCACTATCATCATCTGAAGAAGAAACCAGAATAGGAACAAAAGAGGGCACAAACACCGAAGATGGCTCGCAGGTTGAAGAAGGCATAGTCACCGAATTAGGCTCGCAAGACAAATGATTTTCATCAAATTTAACATCTCTTCTAATAATAATTTCATTACAATGTAATTGAACAATTCTATAACCTTTGATATCTTCATAATAACCAACAAATATATTCTTCTCACTTTTAGGCTGCAATGCTTTCCTTTTCTCATCAAGAATGTGATCCCATGCTATATTTCCAAATACACAGAAGTGACTTACATCAGGTTTAATTTTAGTCCAAGCTTCTTCCGATGTTATATTTTTAAGAGCCTTTGTGGGAGTGCAATTTACTATGTAATTTGCATAGTTGATAGCTTCTGCCCAATACTTTAGACTTAATCCCTTAGATTGGATCATACGATTAGCCATTTCTTTTAATGTGTGGTTCTTTCTCTTAGAAACACCATTTTGTTGTGGTGTATATGGAACAATGTGTTGCATTTGGATTCCCTTTGTAGTGCAGTAACTTGTAAAATTGTTGTTCACATATTCACCTCCATTATCTATTCTTAATCTTTGAATTTGATGTCTAGATTACTTTTCTACAAGGGCCTTATAGGCCAGAAACTTGTCAAAAACTTTTCTCTTAAGTTTTAATAAGTAAACACAAGTACGTCTGGAAAAGTCGTCAATGAAAGTTAAGAAATACTTGCACCTAGAAAAAGAAGGAGACAAAAGTGGACCACACAATTCATTGTGAACAAGTTGCAAAGGGCCTAAGGCATTCCAAGAGGCCCGTTTGTCAAAACTGTCATGATTATGTTTTTCGAGAACACAACTGACACAAACACCAACTTTGCATGAAACAAGAGGAAGACTAATCACCATCTGTTGATTACATAGTTGTTGCAATGAGCGATAGTTTAGATGACAAAATCGCTCATGCCAAATTTTTCTCAAGTCATCAAAATGAGCAACAAAAAATGATGGAAAAGATGATGACCCAAATTTTTCAAACTTGTACAACTTGATAATATCCTGAACAATTCCAGTTGCAAGAACATGATTAGGATATTTTAGATCCTTGATTACAACTTGGTGAGGTGAAAACTCTATGGTTTTATCTTCACCTGAATGAGTGATTTGATATATTGATAGAAGGTTACAATAAAGACTTAGAACACATAATGCATCATTGAAATGACCATAATCTACTTGAACTATTCCATATCCTACAACACTAAGATATCTATCATCACCAACAAATATTTTCTTGGTGTTACATTCATTTAGAGAATAAAATATGTCGTTATCCTTAGCCATATGATAATATGCTCCAGAATCAATAAACCACTCATAAGAAGAAGAAGTGGAAGTTGGATTGAAAGAGAAACCAGAAGAAAAAAGTGCATATCCATGAGAAGAAGAAGTAGAATCAATACTGATGTTTTTTTTCTTCATCGCTTCTTCTAAAGTTTCCATCTTCTTGAAACATTTGGACTCATCATGACCATATTTATCACAAAAGTTGCAATGTATGTTAGTTTTCTTATTTTTAGATTTTGCTCATTTGTCACCATTAGGAGCTGAAGCTGTCTGAGTGGGTTTGGGAACCTTATGTTGCTTGTTGTTGTGGTGAGGATGTTGCTTCTTGGGATTCTTGGGTTTATCTTTCTGTTAGGAAACTAAGGATTTGTTGGAGGTAGTGCTGATCACTCCAAGCTGTACAAGCTTATTTTGTTCTCTAACCAAAGCATCACAAAAGGACTCAAGAGTGGGTTTTTGATAAGCTTTCCCTAGAGCCTCTCTCATGGCATAAAAGGTATATACAAACACATAATATGCACTACCTAGTTTAGAAAGAATAATATAGATGCAACACTCTTCCTCCAACTTTATCTTACATTCTTCACATAAATTCTGAGTTTTTTAAACTTATATAAATAATATTCAATGCAAGAAAAATCATTTGGACTTAAAGTCGATATTTGATTTTCTAATTGACGTGCTCAAATAATATTGTGTTTACCAAACACAAATTCAATATTTTCCCAAGCTTCATCGGGGTCATCAATTTCTTGAAGGTGGAACCTTAAATCAGGAGAGATGGACATTCCGATCAGTCCACGTGCTTCATCACTCCTATTAGCCCATTTGAATTTCTTATCAGCATTAGTGGGTTGTTTTTCCTTTCCCAAGTAAATATGGTAAAAGCCTCTAATTCTTAATAAATCATCCATATGAGATTTCCATTGGAAGTAGTTGGTGCTGGTAAGAAAAATATTATTGGAAGAAGCCATATTAAATATGCATATAATATGGATTTAAAAACTGAAACTTATGATTTGGATGGAAAGATCTCAAAAAGTTAGGAGGTTTAAAAACAAAAACGACACTAAAAAAATACTTCAGTTGTGAAAGTTATGCCCTTTAAAAAAAATGCATAAACGGTAACCAAAGAATCACATGGTGGTGATACCCCTCCAAATAACCTTAATTTTACAAATAAGTTGCTTTATGAAGTGACCCACTTTTATAAAAAGAAGTGGGGACCACTTTTACAATGAAGTTACTTTATAAAAGAAAGTTGCGTGCTAAATAAATAAATTTAAAATAAAATAGTAAAACTACTTATAATGATTCACTTTTATACTTGAAGTGAAGTAAACTTTACAATGGAGCATGAAATTTTTCAAAAAACATAACAAAAAGAGAGACTTGAACTCAAGACCTCTTAATAAGACAACTTTTAACCAAGTGGGCTAGCAAAACATATTGTAGTGTTTAGCAGGAGGATTGCTGTTGTTGATGAAGACGGCCTTGGAGAGCATGCTCATAAAAAACTCTTTTCACACAAGAAATTTGTTTTCACTTCTCGATGACAACCAGGGTTAGATCTCAATTAGCTTACCCAAAAAATGCACCTTTTCTTATCTATTTCTAATTTTTTGAGATTGCATAGGGTGCGGGGAAGATAGAATATGCAAATCTAAAAGAGTAGCAACCTAGAAAAAAACAATAGAAAACTGAAATAAAACCGAAATAATAGTCTGCAAAAATTTTAAAAGGGCATATTTAGGCTTTATATCGCTGTATCTGACTGAAATGGTCGTATCTTGGGAAAACATAAACCTTTTTGAGTGAAACGAAAAGAATTCATGACTGAAATGAGTGCTCTGGACGCAATTGAACAATCCTCTTAGCCCATAAGTGTACGTAAGTGGAAGAAACCAGAGATGAGGCAACTTAGCTTCACGATCTTGATCTACAACGAGAGTAGGTCTTCAAACATGCTCCGATATCATGTTTGAAAACACAAGTATTACATCAGACAAAGAGTACCTTAAGTAACCACTCACAAAACTAGATCAAATATCAACACACCGATGTTTTGACATGGTAAAACCCCTACAGGGAAACATCCACGGCCCCAACCATCGCGACCACTTGGAGCAATTTATTAATGCAAAAGAAAAATATTATAGAGATATTTTATAAGAGATTTCCTCACAATCGATCATCGGAAAATGACCCTCCATGCTCTTTAAATACAGATCATGGAAAAATTAGGTTTTAAGCCACAAATTGATGTAGTCATTAATATTGAGGAGAATATGAATCGTTGGATCACTCTATATCAAGAACATATCTTGACCATCGAATTTCCTAGCTACAAATGCATACTAATGGATACTAAAGAAACACACTAAGAAACACACTTTTACCTAACGACACATTAGACTAAGTAGATCTTAACTAACTCCTAAGTGTCTAAATATCCTAACAGTGCCGACTTGTTCATGTATTTCGACCGTGGGGAACTCTACCATCCTAGATGTGAGCTTTATTTCTCGTCATTCACCTGCAAGTTCCAACTCTTGAGAGACTGTGGTCCCTATTTCCACCTTCTTTGTAGTTCTTCCTGGTTGTTCCTCTTCAACTCTCCCTGTTTGTGTAAGCTTTTTTGACTCGAGAAAATGTTGCAACTTGACCATCTATTCTTGAATACTTTTGTGCATTTCCTCTTGTTGAAGTTGTGTGCATTGGAATGCATAGTCTATGACCTCTTTCACTTGGTCACCTATTCGCTCAAATTCATCCCATTTGAGGGCTTGTATAACTATCTCTTTGATCAATTTCCTCTTCTTCCTCTGTGGGGGTGGTGTCTCTGCCTCCACTTCTTTCCCCTTATCTTTAAAATCAATTTCTTTTCCCTTTTCCTCCATTCACAGGATGGTATTTAGTGTGGGTCATGGTGGTGTCTTATCTACACCATTTCCTTTATTTTCTTCCTCTTCCTCATCATCGTCTATCTCTTGGAATTCAAGGTTTTGCTGCGTTGGTTGTCTTGTTGCTGCTGGATGCTCTATGTTCAATGGTGGGATCTTCCAGTCTGTGTCCTAATTGACCATGATGTGTTTCATATCCTCTTCCGTTAGTCTATACCGAGTGGGTATCCACTCTTGGTATGGGTCCTTGATTTCTTATACATACATGTGATGGAGCCTGACTTTGAATCTTGCCATTGCTTTGTATGCCCCAATCACTTGTGGTGGTATCTTGGACGTCTTCAAAATGTTGTTCCTGATTGTATCCTTGTAGATAAAGAATGCAACATTATTGTCGATCTATCTCCCTTTATGCATTGTGTGCCATAAATTATGATAACGTGTGACAAGGCATGGCTTTTCCTAGACACCCAAAAACTGTGTGTTTTCCGACTCTCTCCATGCTGATAGTGCAATAAGAATGAGAAGCCACACACAATGGAAATCCATTCCTTTATTGTGCATTTTTTCATAGTAAAGTAGGAACCGGTGGAGAAATAAATTCACCTAGTTCATCTGTACACCCTCGACGCACTTCTCTATTGTTGCTATGATTGTTGCTAGCGCTTGATCTTTTATGAATTTTCTTAGCAATTTGCATGCTAGTACTTGTGTTGTGAACCTATTTGTCAGGTCACTTAATATAGCAACATCTAGGCCTCACTGAGATCTCTGTGTGTGAAATTTTTCCTTCATACTCTTAGAGAGAGTCTTCTCATTCTTCTTGTCAAAAAATAAAGGTGTGGGATCCTCCCCCTATGACGGTAACCCTGTGGTGCACACTATCAAATCAATGTCAATTGATACTGGCTAGTCGAGCCATAGATAGCCTCCATGCACACAACTTAGTAGCATCTTCACACACACATTTCTCTCATTACTCCTACCAAAATGTGGGATGTCTAAGAGGTTCAATAAGCCCGTTTTTTGCAAACCTATTGCCCATATGTAAGGTTCTATTATGATCATAGATGTTTCTTCACAGATGCATTTCTTCAGGAACTTACTTAGCGCTAAATAAAAAAATTTATTTTCATCACTAATCTCATGGTCAACGTACTTCAGGTGTGGTATCATTCCTAACATATCACCATCCATGATGACTCCTTATGTAATCTCTAGCTCTACTAGTTCATACTTGGATTCCCTCTGCAAGTGGAGTTTCTTGCCCGTGTCCTTCCTCGATGTTATGTAGTCATGTGGGAACCTTGGCTCTTAGGATGATGCTCTTGGAGTCTCTTCTGTGACTGGTCTCTCCTCTTTTTGTCTCCTCTAATTTTTTGGTACTAACACTGATGTTGTTGCCTTTGGTGGTGCCATTGTCCTCTATGATACTTCCCTTGAAATCTACTGAGATCTGTAACTATGTTATGGTTCAGCTCTGTAACTTGACTTTGGAACTCAACTTCTGCAATTTGGCTCTGCAAATCACTCTCTCTCAAATGATAACTATCAATAACCTTCCTTTGTCGACCCCTCACATGCTTTTATAGGCCTTTGAAATTTTTTATGTGTCTTCATGTCGAAGCTTAGAGTCTAATCCACTAGTGTTATGCATTCAATACTTGCCTTAATCCTTCATTAATTCCAAATCCTCCTTCATATCTTCTTCTAGATCTCTTAGTCTGTTACAATCTCCACAATACTTTCCATTTATGGCTATGCACCTTCTATCATTTTGACATGATGTTTTCGTTTAACTACTTTTTCCCATCATGTTTTGTCTTTTATACCCTTTAATTGTCATGTTCCTTCTTTAATGCTCTTCACTAATTACTTCATGTTTTCCTATCTCCGCAATATCCCTTATCTTTGCATGATTTCTTCTTTCTTTGTGATTTCTTCTCTCTGTGTGATTCGATCCTTTTTATGCGATTCACTCCTTTTTTCGTTATCTTTCCTCTCTGCTTCCGTGACCATTTTATTGTGTACACTTTTTACTTACTTTTTCTTGGATTTTCCTGTCTTTTATTCCTATGGTACACTATGATACAAGTTCTATGGTACATAGATGTGCAATACTGACTAGTTTGCGGACACCTGACCGTCCCTATACAGTTTCAGTCGACTACCATTCACCAATATTTTGATCACTTTTCCATTCAATTTTTCCAATTGAACAACACATGCATCTGTTATATGCCTCATCACATAAGGCCCCAACCGATGTGTCCTGAACTTCCCAGGGTGTTATAAGAACTTGCTATCATATAGCAATACTAGGGCTCCTACTTGAAACGTTTTCTATTTAATATGCCTATCATGCCATGATTTTTCTCTTACCTTATGGACTTGCTAATGGAATCCTACGAAAAATTGGTCTTCCTTGAGCTGTAGCAACTGTGATAATATTTCCTCTACTACGCAAGAGTTAGAAATATTAGTAATCATTGCAACATGCAAGCTCGGCACAATGAATTCCATGGGAATGACTACCTGTCCATACACTACTATAAGGGTGTCTGTCCTGTTATCTTCTTGCATGTAGTTTTGTAAGCCCATAATACTATGAGAATTATCAAGTCCCACTCATCCCTTCCTACATTGCATATCTTTGTCAGTGTGTTCTTCAATATCTTGTTGAACTCCTCCATTGTCCCATTCACTTGAGGGTGATAAGGTGTACTCTTTTGGTGGCGAATCTGGAATTATTCTGTCAAAGATTCAATAGTCTTATTAAAAAAATGAGTCCCCTAATCACTCATAAGTATTCTAGGACATCCGAACCTTGTAATAATATTTTCAAACAAAAAACGTGATGTTATTTTTTCACTACAATCTGCAATGAGTTCTTCTTCTTCCCATCTCATCAAATAATTTGTCGTAGTAATTACGTACCTGGCTCCTGATCTTCTTGTGGGTGGATTAATCAGTCCAACGAAGTCTATTTACCATTTATTAAATTCCTGCAATGTGACTTGTGGATTAAAGGGAATCTCATCCCTCTTGGATGGCCTTCATACTCGCTAGCAAATGTCACAACTCTTACAATACTCCTTCGTATATTTATGTAACATGGGCCACCATAGTCCCATGTGCAAGATATTATGGCTTGTCTCTTTTCCTGCATAATGACCTCCTGCTATTGTATCATGCATTTATGCTAGTATCATGGGTCTTTCATGTTATACTACACAACGTCAGAGTATCATATCTATGCCTAACTTGTATAAATTACCTACTATCAACTAATAATATGCTACTTTCACCACAAGATATTTTTTCTGAGCTACTATCATGTATGATGGAGCCATTCCTATACTCAAAAATTCGACAACGTCTGTGAAGTAGTCATCCACCATTTGTATTGAGAACAAATGTGCATCAGATAAACTATCATCTAAATTCCCTGTGTCTTCCCCTGTCAGTATCCATGACAGGTGGTATGGTTCGACATTGAGTTTGTCTGGCTTTACAATGACTTCAAATTCATACTCCTAGAACAACGACAACCATATGAAAATTCTTCCTTGTCAACAAGATATCTCAGTGTGGAATGGTCTGTATACATATTGAAATGAGACCCCAACAAGTAGTGTCTAAAATTATGTAAGGAATAAAACTTTTCCAAGACTTCCCTCTCCATCGTCATGTAGTTCTTCTCAACCTTCGACAACTTTTTTCTAGCAAACACAATGGGGTGGTCTAATTTAGTTTCTCTTGGCTGAGCTAATACTGTGCTAAGAGCTATGGATGATGCATCTACATGCACATGCAAATATTTCTTCAAATCGGGGATTAATAGAATGGGTGCAATCACTAAATTTTATTTCAATACATCAAGACCTTGTTGACACTCTTCATTCCATTGAAACTTAGATTTTTTTTCAACAATTTCTCCATCGGTACTGTAATCTGCGTATAGCCTTTAATAAAATTCCTGTAATAGCCTGTATGACCGAATGTTATCCTCAACTATCTTATTAATTCAAGAAGTGGCAAGTTAAAAATTACAACTATATTTGCTGGATCAACCAATAAACCTTTCTTACATACCACATGTCCCAACAAAATCCCAAAAGACACACAAAAAAATACTTTTCAGGTTTAATGAAATCTAATATTGTTTGCATCTATCAAACATTAGTTGTAGAATTTATATATGGTCCTTTAGTAAGCTAAACACAATCCATTCATCTAAATATACTTCAAGAAATTTATAAATAAACTCCTTAAGGGATGCAACAACTACTCTATAAAAAACAATAGGTGTGTTCTTCAATCGAAATGGAATTATTGTATACTGGTAGATTGCCCATTTTGTCACAAATGTCATCTTGTGTTTGTCTTCCTGTGAAATCTTAATATGATGGTATCCTAAAAAACTATTAGTGAATGAGTAGGCTTCCTGCCCTTTGACATTCTCTAATACTTAGTTTGTAAAGGGGGTTAGAAAAGGGTCATGCAAATAGGAATCATTCAATTTTCTTAAGTATACACAAATTTTGATATCTCCTATTTTCTTATCTTGAACAACCATCAGGCTTATCTATTGTGATTTTGCGACGGTCTTGATAATACCATCCTCTAACATTATGCCAAGTTCTTCTTTCAATTTTTCCTTGTGCTTTAAATTCAACTTGTAGGGTCTCTGTCCCACTAGCTTAGCATCTTGTTTTAACATAATATTCATTTCACCTAATTCTGGACCAATCCCCTTCATTTCCAAAAAATTAGTTAGGAATAAATCCTGGTATTCTCATAGAAATTATGTGACCTTATCAATAGTTTCATCATTCAAATAGTCACCAATATTCACAAACTTAGGGTTTTCTGTCTTTCCAATATTCACCTTGCACACTTTTAAAGGTTTCACATGTACATCAATTTCGAGTTCTGGTCCTTCTACTACACGCTCCCCTTCAGTTTTAGGCACCTACACATTTCTTGGGTCTTCTTCATTGTGTTCTACTTCAGTAATATTGTAACATGCCAACATTCCACGTACTGTCGTAGATGTTCTACATGTACTTCTTGTGAGTACCATTATCATAAATTCATCTTCCATAAAGATATTACTTCCAATAACTTGCAAGGCTGCATCCTTGGTACATTCCTTTTCACATTTATAGTTCCATGTACCAGTTCTTGGGAACCGTCTCTAGTGTATGTATGAACTTATGCATCCGATCTTTCTTGGGAACCTGTTTCCAAGTCATACTGCATTGCATGATATGATCTGTCAGACTACTCAATCCAGTTCATTTATGCATTATTCCTTCATATTCTATTCCAAATTTGATTTGCACCAACCTTTGAAAGTGCTTCCAATCTGCTATACTCTCCTTATGGATTTCTCACCATATTGCAGGGGTTGCTCTTAGTGCAACATCTAAGGCTAACAACCTTTGTTGTTTGGGTATCTATAAGTCAAATTCTCTTACAAAGGAGTTTACGTTCATTAATCCCTCAAACCTGAGTGTATCACGTACCTTGGTTCCAATCCAGTGCAAATAACGAGTAATACGAGCACACCTTCTTATCGATACTTCATGAAACATGTGTTGCCAATGTTTCAATCCTTCTTCCAAGTCTGGAATATAAGAAATAATACTTCTCCAACTAAGTGCGCCATCGATAGTAGGATTGAAATAATAATCCATGCACAGTCTGCAGTCATGTTATAAAAATTATCAATCTCTTTTCTGGAAGGTTCCACATATCTTTTGTTTTCTGTGGGGTCTAATGGTGTAGTGACCTTGAAATATCCTACTTCAAAAATCATTTCTCTTTTCTTCAAGTTAATAATCATCTGATTGTCAAAATCTCAATCAAGGCCAAGCAAATCTAGGTATGGATGAATGTTATCCATTATCTCAATGACTTCAAACTCTGCAACACTGTGCACTCCATCCATATTAAAAGTTACTCCCAAGAATATTCCAATGGGTACTATTTTTTGTTGGTTTTCCAATCTCAGCTGAACATGTGATCAAATTAAATTTGGTTTCCCCATCATTTCCCATGTTTGTCTTGGAAGAACATTTACATATGGTCCTCAATCTAGAATGACATTGTCCATGTCATAATCACCTATTTGTGCACTTAGTATGAATTCCCTATTTGTACGCTTCTTGCGTAATACTTGGTTCATTTCTCTTTGTGTCATGGGTACTTCTTTGTCTTATGTGCATTGATCGATCATACTTTGCAATGCATCCAATGCTATTTCATCCTTCATAAACTCAAAACAACTCTTTAGAAAATCCTTCAGAGTACTTACCCTTTTGGATGATCTCCCTAGGATGGTGTGATCATATATTGATGGCATATAATATACTAATGGTTTATCATACAAGGGAGGTGCAGTCGATGTTGATGCTATCCATTCTGGTCCTAGTATCTCCTTCTTGGTTTGTTGATATGTTTATTTCTCCTTCTATGGATCAAATGTTGGTGTAGGTTCAACTACTTTCCTTACCCAGTTCTCGATCAATCCTTTTCCCCTATTGGTCACATCTGCACTTGTTATAGCACCTCCATGAGTAATTGTTGCTATTGTAGGTTGATCATCACGCTGCTTGGTGGCTATCATATACAAATTCTAGTTTTGATTTTGATTTTGATTCCCTATTGCTTTACATTTTTATATTAGTTGAGGGAATTCTTCTGTCGCATGGTCTAATTTTATGCAATAGGAGCATGTCATGCAAGGATTTGGGAAATCACTAGCCAAATGTCATGGTTGATTATAATTATAAAAAATTATAGACCCTCTTCCTCCCTGAGAAAATCCTCTTCGTCCTCATCCTCGACCAAATCCTCCTCATCCTCTCGAATTATAGCCTCTCAGGGTATTGTACTACGTGAGTCCTCCTTCTACTACAACATTATCTTCTTGAATTATTTATGCATTTGCAGTGCGCTCCCTCATCAAATCAAATGTGTGATAGCCTTTCTCATCATGTCCTACATACTTGAAAATATTACAAAATAAATTCCTTGGTGTACTCTGGTACTTCTGCTATAGTGGGCATGCAGTTGAATGATGGCCCCAAGTCTTACATGTTTCAAAATATCCCACCCATCATGCCATTGGGTTTAGTTCTCCTATAGCCAGGTACTACACAAATGCCGAACACTCATATTTTCGATGGCCTTACATGTTATACAACAAACTTGTTCATGCTTTTCCTTTCCCTTAGTAATATCTTGCAATTGGAGATTCAACACTACAAACTGGGCCTAGAATTGTGCCATCCCTGCGCTTCTCTCTCCCATAGGGGATGATTCTAACTTCATTACAATCTCTAATGCTTCTAGCTATGACATGACCTTATGCTGCGTCAATGAGTAATGAATGTGCGATAATAGCCCTATAATAAACCATTCTCTATATTGTTCATCAGGGATTTGAAATGTCAGCCGACCCATCACATCTTTAAACCTCTAGTCATAGTCCCAATCTGTGTCATATTATACTTGCTTAATTTATTTCAGTTCAATGATATATTGTGATTTAGACTTCAATTTCCTAAATTACTTCAATAAGGCTTGTCTGATCTCTACTAAAGTTCTCGATTGTCCTGTTGTTGTAGTGGTCTGATACTTCATATACCATAACAATGCATGATTTCTGAAATTTGTTGCCAAATTCACGATCTTCACTGCTTTGTCCTGGACAATCTTCGTGGTCCATATTTTTTCACATACAAATAAATGTTTTTTTGGGTCCTCCAACCTAACTCCATGGAATTCAGCCATTGTCAACGTATTATCTATACTTGCCATTTTTTTTTGCGCAGTATTTACCTTCGGTGATGTTGGTTGAATCTGACTTTTTGAGCTATTTCCGCTACTCCGACTATAGTTCTGACTTCTTTCACTAACTATAATATCTCTGGACTTGGTTTTGGTTCCTACTTAAATTCTTAGTGACGCACAAGCGGTCATGGGTTCGATGTAGATTCTGACTTGAGGTGGATTTCCTTCTTCTACTGGGATGTACCGAGGATCCTCTTCTCTTCCCTTTCTCTTTCTAGATGGTGTGATTTGGAGCGCTATGTTGGGTTCCCTATGTTTCTCTTCTCTCTCAACCACAATCACCATGCTACTATACCTAAACCTTTTCCCACAATGCAATACTCCATTCTCTCTATCTGATTCACTATCTTCTTCTCTCGACATCCTCATTCCATACGTTTCTCATCCATCTCTTTTTTCATTTATTTCAACTCTCAGATCATCCTCTAGTCATCCCCCAGTCCCCCTATGTGCACGAAGGCCCCTAATAGTCAGATTCCATTTTCATAACATTCTTGTAACACAATAACATCTTTATCCAACTAGGAAATTTAGTCAAATACCTTCCATGTGGACCCTTGAAAAATTATTTTTATGCGACACTATAGGAATGGGTACAATCTATTGCAAACTATGTAATATAACCTTCCAGTATACTATTCAACCAAAAATCAATTGCGTGAGAAACCTTATTACTTACCATATTCCACTGTTTGATCAATTTAGGGGTCTAGTTTCTTGTAACTTCGGCTTGATATCTTCCAATGTTCTCCTCCAGCCTCTTTAACCATTCAATCAAGATTATTAGGAATTCACCCAAGAAAAAATCATGCAGATCTGTGAATACATACCTTTGAAACCAATGTCCATTGCTGAGTAACATATTCCTATTCCGTTCTTTGAAAATTTCTTTCTGCTTCCTTTCTATCCATTCCATGATCTCTTGCTTATTCAACCTCCAAAACATTCCCCTCAATTACATATCCTGGTCCTGACAACATAACCATTTGTTGACACACGTAGAGCAGACCCTAGGTTCATAGCATTAAACAACCAACAAAACCATTAGAAACCAACTCTTTTGGCATCACATGCAAGAAAGTGAGGCCTCACCCGAGGCATATATAGGGTCTACAGGAACCAATCTTCTACAGTGGTGAGGGGAAGTGATGCACTCAACATATTCATCCTATAAATATATACTCAAGTGCACAGTTTCTATTAGTTAGCATTTACTGATCATACAACATACCCTATGCACAACATTACTTACTTAACATTCATTCACTCATTTGTTTTCTCAATGTGTGACATTATGCTAGAATACATTCATAATATTAACCCTTTATTATCATTGCACACTATTCCTTTTCATCAGATCACATTCATCATAAGCACAACACATAAAACATCATGACAAGACACAAGGGTTAACATGGTTCACCCTAATTTGGGTTATGTCCACAATGACTGGATTCTTATATTAGTCATTCATAATTTTTCTACAGTTCTTCCTAGCCGTTCTATTGTAGTGCAAGTCTACCTCTGAACTCCTTGTTCATACATCAAAACTATGAACCTTACATAAGTTCTACTTGTGCTTATTACCATCTACTAAAAAATACTCTCCTTTTTTACCCCTTCTACCTAAAAACCCTTTACATATTTATAAGTAAGAAGTAGGGATAATCCCATTACAACATTGTTACTAAGTGGACGAAAAATCCCCAAAATCCTAACGGTTTGTAATCGTTTTTCACTTCTCACATGCCACTTCGTCACTTTTCCTTTTGTTGTTTGTTTTTTTTATTAAGATTGGTTGTCATTGATGTCAACCCTTGAAGAAAGTCTGGTAGCAAATTCCAGTAGCACAAAGGTTTGGGTAATGGACCCAAGGTTGTTTCATGTATAGTGGTATGAGTTTTAATATATTTTAAGGTAATACTATTCTATATGGATAGTGCATGTCATGCCATTTCTGGTGGTATGAGAAACGTCATAGAACTCCTCACGGTTTGAGAGTTATGGCCTTACGAAGTTGGAGGACCCTCATATGTTGGCTTGAAGCCCCAAAAGGTCAAAGAAGTGAAAGAGCTTGCAAAGAAGAAATTATTGTTTAAATGAAAAAGTAAAGTGACAAAGTCAAGGAGGATTATTTAAATAATAAAGTGAAGTGACAAAATCAAAGAATATTATTTAAATGATAAAGTGAGGTGACAAAGTCAAGGACGAATATTTAAATGATAAAGTAATGGAGAACTTTCTAATTATGGAAAGTGTTTAACCCTAAAAACGAGGAAAATAGGTTAAGTGACCTAGAAATGGGTTAAGTGACCTAGAAATAGGTTAAGTGACCTAGAAATGGGTTAAGTGACCTACAATATGGAGAGTATAAATAAGTGGCAAGGCTCTCTCATTTTACATCACACTTGATAATATTGAATATCTATAGGTGACTGAGGTAACCAAAGGATTTCTAAGACGAATTTTAGAGGGAAGGTGAAGAAAAGAGGGCCGAAATTCAAGGGAGGATAAATTTTTTTGATGATGTTTTCTAAGGTATGTTGGTGCTTCCAATGAATGTAATTCTTCAAGACATATAAGAAAAAACATTCCGTGGTTTTCTCCCTCTTTGGGTTTCCACGTAAAACACTGGTGTACTATGTATGTGTATGATTGGTCATTTGTTCATTGCTGATTTACTCTACAGTTATTGGATGATAATGATACATTGATATAACACTTGGATTATATCGTTAAAAAGGATTAAATTTCTCTATTATTGATTCACCCCCCCTCTCAATAATCCAACAATTGGTATCAGAGAAGGTTCCTGAAAAAATCAGTTTAACCACTGAAAGGTAGATCATGGAGATCAACAACTTATATAAAAATGGAATACCATAGCTCAATGGACAAAAGTATGCATTTTGGAGCATAAGGATGAAAACATATATACAGGCATAAAGATTTGAAATTTGAAAATCAATTGTAGATGGATACACAACACCAGCAATTCCGCCAAGAAATGAAAAAGTAATGAAACTCGGTTAGAATAGTTCCAAAGCCAAAAATTCACTTTTGAATGGTCTTAGTGAAACAATATTCACCAAAGTTGCACATTGTAAATCCACTGAAGAGATTTAGGACAAACTTCAAAATATTTATGAAGGAGATTCAAAAGTCAAAGTAGTAAAGCTTCAAGCTTGCAGAGGTCAGTTCAAACAACTTAAAATGAAGGAAGTTGAGAATATTGCAGCTTACTTTTTACGAGTTGATGAAATAGTAAATGTATTCATAGGATTGGGAGATAAAATCAAATAATCTATAATTTTTCAAAAAGTACTAAGATCTCTTCCTATGCGATTTGACCCTAAGATATCAACACTAGAATAAAGATTAGATCTAAACTCAATTAGCATGGACGAATTACATGGAATCTTCACAGCATATGAAATGAGAAATGAACAGGAAAATATAGATATAAAAGAAGAAAAATTCAAAGAATCCAAAATGTCAAAGCAAAAGGGAAGGAAAAAAGAAGAACCTAGAAGCAATATTGACGTCTCAGAAGATGATGAATAAGTGGCCAACTTTGTCAAAAGACTGAACAAGGGAACTGATGGTAGGTATAGAGGTAATATTCCTTTAATTTGTTTTAATTTTAATGGTATTGGTCATTTTGCTAACAAATTTCCTTATAAAAGAAAGATAAATGATGAAGGTTACTCAAAAGGCAAAAAAACATATGAAGGTAAAAGAACCACAAGAAAAGTTTTCAAGAAAAGCTTATACACCAAATAAGACATCTCATCATCAGATGAAGATGAAGTCAGTGACAATGAGACATAAAGATTTCTATTCATGGAAGTAGAATAATCTGATAAAGAAGACTCTGAAGAAGAATATGAAGAAGCCAAAGAAGAATATGAAGAAGCCGAAAAAGAAATTGAAGAGGAATAAGTTGACTACCGAGAGAAATCAATTTGTGCCATAGAAGTTATCAGAAGAGAAAATAAGAAAAACAAGAAAATACAAGCATAACTAGACAAGAAAAAAGACACTCAAGAACTAGAACAAATGATCACAGATTTGAAGGTTCAAATAGAATAAGATAAAAGAGTTGAATAAGCACTCAAAGAACAACTAGAAGAAAAAGACACGATCATTGGAAATTTGGAAGAAGAGATTGTCACATTAAGAAAGGATCTTCAAAAGAAAAATATGCAGAAAAACTCAAAAGTTTTGGATGACATTATCAGCAGTCAAAAATCTCATCATGACAAGTCTGGACTTGGATACAATCAAACAGAAAAAGGATCAAGCTCCAAAACAATAGAGCAAGAAACATATCCAAAAAGCTATGCAGAAACAATTAAGGGGGATAGGAAGATCTACAAGCAAGATTACAGGGATAATCCTCTGCCGAGAAGATTCAGATTTCAGAATCAACAACCGACAGATAGGCCTCAGGAAGAAGGAGAATTTATAAGAGTACCTCATTTCAGAGGATCTTCAACTCTCAGGTATCAAACTATCTTTTTTTTTTTATGTTATGCATGTAATAATTTTGGACATAAAGCTGTGAATTGCAGAGCTAACAAAAGGAACAAAAACAACTTTGAAAGTCATACACAAAGGGGTTATCCAAGAAGGCCTAGTGAAACACAGAGAAGAAGTTACAACAGGTTTGAATCTTTGAGCACTGATGTGGAATGTTACAAATGTAATAATTTTGGACACATGGCCAAAGATTGCAGAATGATAGTCCCTCCTAGATAACCACAATAGGATGACAACAGTCACAGACAGGAACCTCAGAAAAGGACATGGATAAGAAATCATGATCATTATAGCAATGAAGAATGCACACTCTCTCTATAAGCTAAGAAGAAGAAACATGGTTGGTATGTTGACAGTGGCTGTTCAAAACACGTGACAGGTGATAGAGACATGTTTCTTACATTACGAAAGGAAAGATATAGATCAGTCTCCTTTGGAAATGATGATTCAACTAAAATCATTGGAAAAGTCACAGTAAGAATTGGGAACAAGAATACCAAAGAAGAAAATGTTCTACTAGTAGAATATATGAAACATAATCTTCTAAGTGTGATTCAAATGTGTGACCAAGGTCATAAAGTTCCTTTCAATTCACAAAAATGCAAGATAAGAAAAGAAGGTTCAGGAAAATTGATTGCTACAACTGCGAGAACTTCAAGCAACATATATGTATTAAGTGAAATTGGAAATGAAAAGTGTTGTCTAGGAAAGGAAGATGAAAGTTGGATATGGCACAAAATAATGGGTCACATACATTTTGATAAACTTGTCAAATTCAACAAAAGAGAAGAAGTAAGAGTTCAATGCCCCGAATCACGAAACCAACCAACACTTTATGCAAGCATTGTCAACAAGGAAAGCAAACAAAGACTAGGTTCAAATCGAAGGAATATTCAATGACAAGACCACTGGAAATTTTGCATACTGATCTAGTTGGACCAACTAAAACAAAGATTTTAATATTCAACGACCATATTAAAAGGTGAGAAATACTTTATGTTATTAGTTGATGATTATACAAGAATGACTGCAATTTTCTTTCTCAAGAATAAGTCAGAAGCTTTTGAAAACTTCAAGATCTACAAGGAAATGGCTGAAAATGAAATGGATTCAAAAATAAAATGCTTGAGATATGATAATGGAGGAGAGTTCACTTCAAAGGAATTTATGGACTACTACAACAGTCATGGAATAAAAAGGCAATTCTCCGTTGCTAGGACACCTCAACAGAATGAAGTTGTTGAAAGAAAGAACATGCCTATATAGGAAATGGCTCGAACAATGCTAATGGATTCCAAATTGACAGATATATTTTGGACATAGGTAGTGCATACAACAGTTCACAATCAAAATAGAGTAATGCTCAGAAACAACGCTGACAAAACTCCCTACGAGCTATGGAAAGGAAGACCAACAAATGTGAAGCACTTCAGAGTTTTTGGAAGCAAATGATACATCAAAAGAGAAGATGGAAAAATGAGAAATTTTGACTCTCGTGTGGACAGATGAATACTTGTTTGTTACTCAAGTACAAGGAAAGCATACAAGTGTTACAATATGAGATTGAACAAGTTTGTAGAAAGCATCAATGTAACAATTGATGAAATAGGAAGACTAAAATCAAAGGAAGAAGAAAATGAATCAACGGAACAACTTTTTCAAAGAAGAAGCAAAAGATGAGAAAGAAGTAGAAGAGGAAGATGAAGAGAATTTGACATAAGCAGGAGAGAAAGTTCAGCAAGTGCCTCCAAAGACACCTAGCAAACGAGTGCAAAAGAATCATCCTTCAGATCATATTATCAAAAAAAAAATACGCAGGAGTTGAGACTAGAAGAAGAATCTGTTCACTAGAACAAACACACCTAGCACTCACATCTACGATTGAACCAACCTGTTTTGAAGAGGCCAACAAGGAGGAATTTTGGAACAAGGCCATGGATGAAGAATTGGATCAAATAGAGAAAAATGACACTTGGGAATTGGTTCCAAGACCAAAGGATAAGAATGTGATTGACACAAAGTGGGTATACAGGAATAAATTGAACGAATATGGACATGTTACAAGGAAAAAATCTATATTGGTATGTAAAGGATATGCACAGGTTGAAGGACTTGATTTTGAAGAGACATTTTCCCTAGTTGCCATAATGGAAGCAATCCAATTTCTTTTAGCTTATTCACGCTCCAAAAATATTAAAGTGTATCAGATGGACGTAAAATCAACTTTTTTGAATGGAGAACTTGAAGAAGAAGTCTACATTGAAAAAACAAAAGGATTTTGGTTTTCAGAGAATGCAGACTATGTGTGCAAATTAAAGAAGGCCTTGTATGGTCTAAAATAGGCTCCTAGAGCATGGTAGTCTAGATTGGATAAATATCTACAACATGGAAGGTTCAAAAAAGGAAGTGTAGACAACAACCTCTACATCAAGATAATATTTTATTAATTGAAGTTTATGTTAATGGTATTAATTTTGGTAGTGATGATGACAGGTTAAGCCAAAAATTTGCAAAGGATATGCAAAATGAATTTGAAATGTCATTACTTGGAGAAATATCCTTATTTCTGGGACTTCAGATACGTCAAAGAAACCAAGGAATTTTTATTTCTTAAACCAATTATATCAAAGAAATGCTAAAGAGGTTCGGAATGGAAGATTGCAAACCAGTTATCACTCCCATGCAAACCAATTGCAAGTTAAGCAAAGTTGATGATTCAAATTCTACAGATTAGAGGAAATACTGGTCAATGATTGACAACCTACTATATGTGACAACATCTAGACCATATGTAATGAAGGTAGTTGGATAGGTGGCACAATTTCAAGCAACACCAAAGGAATCAAATGTATTAGAAGTGAAGATAATTTTTAGATATCTCAAAGGAACATAAGAATTTGGATTGTGGTATCCAAGAGGAAATAAACTATCTCTTATTGCCTACATAGATGCAGATTGGGCAGGTTGTATTTATGACCGATAAATCACCAGTGGAGCAACATTCTACTTGGGTGAGTGTTTAGTATCATGGCTAAGCAAGAAACAATCATCAATATCTCTATCTACAACCGAGACAGAGTATATTGCAACAACAACATGTTGTACATAGTTTCTTTGGATGAAACAAACTTTTACAGATATACAGGTTGAGTATAATGAGCCCATTCCAATCTATTGTGATAATACAAGCACCATCGGTATCTCAAAGTACCCGGTGATGCACTCCAAGACGAAGCAAATTCCAATCAAGTATCACTTTCTACGAGAATAGGTTGCAAAAAAAAAACATCAGAGTCAAGTATGTGGGCACAAAAGAACAAGCGACAAACATCTTTACAAAACCACTTCCATGGGAAGCCTTTGAGTATCTTCGCCAGAGACTCAGAGTTATTTCTACTCCCAAATGAATTCTTTTGAATGCTTATCTTATATGTCTTATATGTGCATGAGGAAGCACCATAAAGAGGACAATCCAGTTAGGGGGAGCAACCTTGGATGGAAAGATACCTTTTCCATTGATGACAAAGGGGGAGAGATTCATCAGATGCAGAGGACAAAGGCATGGTTCCAGGGGGAGCAATGGTCACAAAGATGTAGAGGACAAAGGCATGTTTCCAGGGGGATAATGAGTGATATGAATTCAGTATTGCATGACATAATTTTAGTATTGCATCAGAGTGTTGCCATCAATGCTAAAGGGGGATATTGTTGATTAAGTTTGGTTGTCATTGATGTCAACCCTTGAAGAAAGTCCAGTAGCGAATTCCAATAGCACAAAAGTTTGGGTAATGTACCCAAGGTTTTTTCATGTATAATGGTATGAGTTTTAATATATATGAAGGTAATACTATTCTATATGGATAGTACATGTCATGCCATTTCTGGTGGTATGTGGAACGTCACATAACTCCTCACGGTTTGAGAGTTATGGCCTTACAAAGTTGGAGGACTCTCATATGTTGGCTTGAAGCCCCAAAAGGTCAAAGAAGTCAAAGAGCTTGCAAAGAATAAATTATTATTTAAATGATAAAGTAAAGTGACAAAGTCAATAAGGATTAATTAAATAATAAAGTGAAGTGACAAAATCAAAGAAGATTATTTAAATGATAAAGTGAGGTGATAAAGTCAAGGAGGAATATTTAAATGATAAAGTAATGGAGAACTTTATAATTATGGAAAGTGTTTAACCCTAAAAATGAGGAAAATAGGTTAAGTGATCCATAAATGGGTTAAGTGACCTAGAAATAGGTTAAGTGACCTAGAAATGGGTTAAGTGACCTAGAAATAGGTTAAATGACCTAGAAATGGGTTAAGTGACCTACAAGATGGAGAGTATAAATAAGTGGCAAGGCTCTCTAGTTTTACATCACAGTAGATAATATTGAATATCTATAGGTGAATGAGGTAACAAAAGGATATCTAAGTCAAATTTTAGAGGGAAGGTGAGGAAAAGAGGGCCGAAATTCAAGGGAGGATAATTTTTTTTGATGATGCTTTCTAAGGTATGTTATTTACATGTCATCTCACCATTTCCGCAATAATTTTTTTTATAGAATGATTAAAACTGTGAAATTGATAGGAAATTGAGGAAACACATCGAAGTATCTGTGGTAAAAAAATCATCTTGTTGGTCCTTGGATATTTGGAGTTACACTCCGTGGAAAATAGGGTTTTTGGCTAGTCTTGAAACTAGTCTAAAACAGGTGTTTCGGGTAAAAACGCCACAACTTCTTCATAAAAGATACAAATTTAGTAAGAAAAAATGTTTTTGTTAGAGTACAATATTTATTATTTTTTTTAATATTTTCATATTGATTCAACAAATATTCCGTGCGGGGCACGCTCTACAAGGCCGCTCTCTAGAATAAGCCAGAATTCAGCAAGGTATGCCATTTTTTCTATAGCGCCTTTTCTGAGAGGTTCCAAGTAGTGACACCTAGATTAATTGCATAAAACAAACTGAAGAACATTTTTTATCAGTTTTAGATCTTTGTTCATTACAGGTACATAGTTATGATTATTTCAAGTTAGGGTTGTTGACTAATCCAAAACTAGTCATGTGAGACTAAATAAAAGTTTGATGAAAATGATAGTCTCTTGTTGTTAAAGTTAAGGAAAGTTTGCAGGTATGTGATCATATACACCAGGTCTATTACAGAGTTACAAATCATATTTGGATGATGATATTGATAAGGTATTTTGGTTGAGGTACATGTTGGGTACATGGTTGAGACAAGTAGTTGATGAGTTGGCACATACATGAGGTGTATAGTTGATGATATTGGTACATATTGATGAGTCATAGTTGATGAGTAGTTGACACATGATTGGTACATACTTAGTACATGGTTGGATGCACTTTTTTATGGTATAGGTTGATTACAAGTTGTTTGGTACAAGTTGGTGCATGATTGATGCACTTGTTTATGGTACAGATTGATTACAGGTTGAGGTACAGGTTGATGCATGGTTCAGGTTTATTGGTACAGGTTTAAAGTAGTATATCTCATAGTGATAGTGTGACATTGGTTCCATCATTCTACTTCTAATTCAGGGTGGTTGGACGGGGAAAGGACAGGTGGTTTTAGCCACCTTCCAGTTGTAGCTGAAGAATATAGGGGGTTGTAGCCTCCTTTTGGTTCTAGCCAAATAATAGGAGAGTTGGATATTCCTTCAGGTTGTAGCCTGAGAAACAAGGGGGTTGGAGCATCCTTCTAGTTACAGATGGAAAACAAAGGAAGTTGGTGCTTCCAATGAATGTAATTCTTCAATACATATAAGAAAAAACATTATGTGGTTTTCTCCTGCTTTGGGTTTCCACATAAAACACTAGTGTACTGTGTATGTGTATGATTTTTCATTTGTTCATTGCTTATTTACTCTGCAGTTATTGGATGATAATGATACATTGATATAACAATTGGATTATATGGTTAAAAAGGATTAAATTTCTCTATTATTGATTCACCCCCCCTCTCAGTAATCCAACATGCTTTGAATCCTTAAAATCTGCTCTGTGTCGCATGCTTCAGTCCAAATTCTAACTACTTACTTATTGTTTAATATTGTTTTGACGCAGATCCCAAAACTATAAAAAATTATCCAAAATTCTTATTCAACAAGGAGTAGAGGACGTCTTTCCTTGGAGGACATGTTGGAGCGATTCTTTCATATTGGATATTCTTAGTTTCTAGGGTTTTGCTGATTTTCCCTGACTAGGGTTTGGATAGTTGAGAGGATTTGTAGTTTCCTTAAGAAAAGGCTATGTCATATACATGTACTTCATATTGAGCATATTAATGAAGTTTCTAATGGTCCAAAAATTGTGCAATTTCCAAATTTTATTTTTAGTTATATATGTTCTTTATGCATTGGTATTTACAACCATACATGTTTTACTGATTTAGCATAAGTAAAATGATAATTGTTAAGTGATTTTACATATAATTGAAGAATTTAAGGGGATGATTTCATTTCTATCATACTACTTTGTATTGCTATTATTATTGTTGTAAAAGAGTATTTTTAGATCTAGTTATTGGCTAATAAGTTTCCCCAAAAGGGATGAAACTTATCCTTTTGGTTTGATATCTTTTCTCCGGGAATTGCAGAGAAGTTTGGGTTGTTTGGAATTGAAACATCACACTCTTTCCACTGGTTTTCTCTACCTTGTTTAACAACATTGCTAAAGTTGAAAATTCATGGGGTTACGATCTAAAAAATCTTCTAGGTTGATGGTGAAATTTCTATTTTGCATTGAATTTTGAATTTCAAGAAATTTCCACACTCAAGTATGATTACTCTATCAATTTTGGCTATATTATAACTAAAGAGATTCAAGAAATGGTAGATGT
>JZKD02S1854873.1:890089-908098 GCA_000966675.3 Picea glauca | reverse complement strand
CCGTAGGGGTTTTACCACGTGAAAACATCGGTGTGTTGATCTTTGATCTGGTTATGTGAGTGGTTACTGAAGGTGTTCGTCCTCTGTTGGAATACCTGTGTTGTCGAACATGATAGGTTTCGAACTTGTTATCCTACTCATTGCAATCCGCCTAACTGTCGACTGTACCCACCTGGTGACTGACTGCGAACTGGAAACTCAGTTGCCCATAATCTAGGGACTTACATGGATGACTGTGGGCATATACTATGGTACATGAGGTAGATGTCGAATCACACTTCGCAGAGTATACCTGAAGGGTACTATTGAGGGGTCCTAAATCCATTTAGCTCAACAATAGGAAACAAACCTGCCACCGAGGCCCAATTAGACTCTACATTCTTTAATAGTGGAATGGTTCTCTAGGTCTCGCAATCTAGACAATTAATCAATGGGATTTACGTTTTCTTTTGAAATCTCCTCCTTCAGTTAAGATGTTCTCTTTTTGTATTTTCTCTTATAGGTGGGACTGAAACAAGATAAAAGCCAATATAAACCAACTAGGTAACAAAGTGGGAAAACTTAACTACTGGAGAAGGTTGAGCTTGGTATAACCCTTTCACTCTAGCATGCAAAAAATGATTCTCTAGCACAATCCTAGTACTAATACATTAACTTGTTGGTGTTCCAATTATTGATTGAGATACAATTATCAGAAGAAAAAATACGTGGAATAAACGATGGCAAGAAAAATAGTTTCTTTAACTCTAATCATCAATTACATATTAACACAACGATTTACTTTTCATCATTAAATACAAGAACTGTAAAAATATTGAATTAGATAACTTATCAATAGATTAAGAAGTTCTTACTCGTTATAACATCCATTCATGAGATATAAATTGGAAATAATTCTTCTTTAGATTCAATCACACACACTTTTGATAAAACACAAACTTTGTCTCTGGTCCTAAACAAGACTTCTCAATTAAGGCATCTACGAAATAGTTCTTTACAAATCCAAAAATGAGGGTCTTTGCAACAACCATCGACCTTTGCTAATAGGTTGATCCTCTTATTTATAACATATTATTAACTCAAAATAACTATTAAAAGTGCAGCTAAGTAAAACAAAAACTCGCCACATGGTGCTTTCATCTCTCAGTCTTCTAAGAGTCATCAAATGATCTCACTTGAGTGGATGAATCATCTCGTACTCTGACCATTTGACAAAGATATCCTTGCATGTGTTAGCATACAAGAATCTATGTTGTTCCATTGGGGCTGAAAGGATATCTCTTATATCTACTGCCCATGCCCGATACTTGACTATTCTGGTACTTAACCGCTGCAACATGGTTCGAGCTTTGATCGGGTGTTCCATGAACTGTTGTACTTGACCTGGCGCCATGTTCGCCACCCTTTCTATCTCTGCAGCACATGATGAGTCTTGCCCGACATGTAATTTGACCATGTCACGCAAGTGGACAAATTCATCGAGTGTGCCGAATTCAGGGAGTTCTATGTCTCTCATTGCTCGGTTGATTTTGGTCCAACTCTTTTCACACTCAGCCTATTTCTCTTGGATTTCCTGATGACGTTCTTGAGCCATTTTTACCCAATATTCAATCGACTTCTTTATGCAGTCGATACTGCTTTCCCTTAGTACCCGGATGTTGTGCTCTTTGGAATATCGGCCCTGTTGAACTAAGCTGATGTAGTCGATCCTTTCCATGGCTTGGTGTTCTTTCTCCTACCACCTCTCCATATCTTTGCGCATTTCCATCTCCATGAGGGAATATTATTGAAGCTCGACTATCCTTGTACTGAATAGGTCTCACTCATCCGTAAATTTACTATAGGCCTCCTGGAATTTGCTTCTTAGGAACATCATGATCTGTGTGGTGTCCTGGTAATATATCACCAAATGGCATAGCTATTTCAATTCCTTCAGTGCAATGACCATCTCCTGTTCATCCATTTTCTCTCTGTCCAGGGTGGCATCTGTGATCGCCATCCCTGCGCTGATAAGCTTAGATGTCTTGGCATGCTACTTGTTCATCAAATTTTCCTCCGTGGTGATGAGGATGGAGTGATATAGAGTAATCCTCCTCTTCTTGGTGGTTCTCTTCACGATAGATTTCCTTTTCCGATCATATGAGATGGCATGTATATCAGCAACTTCGTCCACGAGTTCAGGGATTTGTTGATCTCCCCAAGTAAGCATATTTCCCAAGATTTTGACAGTGTATATCTATTCAAGAATGGGTTCTTGAACCTCTTTCATGTGTTCGTAAGGTCTGGCCTTTGGTTTTTTCCCGTCGAGAGGTTGTGTGTCGCTTAAAATTGAAGCATCGGGGATAGGCTTAGTACTTACTTGATAATCGGTTGTTTATATGTCGATTTCTTGCTGTGTATCTTCTTCCTTTTGTTCACCCGACCTTGGATTATCTTTTGGACTATCCATTTGGGTCTCTAGTACATCGAGTGTCTCAGTGTCTAAGACACTTTCGACTTCCTGGTCATTCTGTGGAAGGCCTTGAATTTGAGCATCGGGAGCTAGGGAAGATGCCTTCTCGGGTTCCTTTTCCTCTGTGATATGCACAGGTGATCCAGGTGGATATCGGTGGCCACCCACCTTTTTCAACTGACTCAAAACAATTTTCTGGCAATTTTGGTAATTTACTATTTTTAGCAGTTTTTCGGGTCATGAAACTTTCGGAGCCGTTTTGAGGCCCTAAACGACATTTTTTGGGAAAATAGGGGAGAAATATGTAATTTCCCTTGATATTTCCCCCAAAATGAATCTCCCCAACGATACCTTTCCAACGAGCTATCATGCGCCTAAAACGGAGATCGTATGCAAAAGTTACGACCTCGAGAAGTTGATGTACTAACTTACCCAAACGGGGCCCACATGACTTTTGGTGCTTCATCTCCTAGGGTTAGGTTTTTCGATGTCTAGGGTTTTTGGCATTCCTATTTATTGTAAAAAGGCCTTTAGAGCCTCATTGTAATCATATTATTGCGAATGCGAGTAGCCATCACATCTCTTCTAAGAGATAAGCTGCCACCATTCTAGTGAGTCTTTCACTATGTATTTTACAGTCTCTGTACATTTCTTTCATTAATAGAAATCGTGTATTATTGTATCTCTGTGTTTATGGTTGCATCTCTGATAAATTTCTGTTATATTATTGGATATCACGATATCTCTGTGCATTTCTTTATTATATCTCCGCTCTCATTTCGTGTCAAAAATAATATGGATTAGTGGTACCAGAGCAGGCTTCTCTTGATCATTTTTTTCAGTGCATGTCCCTACTGAGATTTGAGTATAGCAAGTTGGGTCTCGATCTTGTCTCTCTTGGAGACAATTTCTCTCGCACGCCCAAGAAACCCTCCATGCCGGAAGAAAATAAAAACTACGGGGCAGACGATCCTATCAATTTGTTGCTTGAGCAAGCTCTCACACGACAGAGGGACAAAATGATGGATAATTTTTCCCACATCCTTCAATGCCTTCCGATAGCAACATACACATATTCATCAAAAAACCACATTGTAAGCACCTCTCCTTTTAAGGTACAGGTTAATTTTTATATCCCCGTATTTGAAGGTCATATAGATGCGAATGCCCTAGACAAATGGTTAAATATGTTAGAAGGTTATTTCTTTGTTCATAATTTTCCCGATAGGGAAAAGATCACCTTCGTGGTCCTTAAATATCTCCCTCATGTCAAACATTGGTGGGAAACTTACTAGGAGTAGAGTTCCACAGAGGAGTTTAGAATATATGGGGTCGAGCCCACTTGGGATTTTTTTGTGGATGCGGTAAAGGGAAAGTATTATCCTTTTGGAAAATATGAGGACCAATACATGATATGGACCACACTGCAGAAAGAGAGGGCCAAGAAGTTATGGATTTCACCAATACCTTCCATACCTTGCGCACCAAGCTGGGTATCAAAGACTCCGAATGACATTTGGTTCTGAAATGGATTTTCTGAACATCTCATCACTCGGTGCTGCTTATCGATATGATGTTAAAATTGAGTAGAAATTTAAGCACCAGAAAAAATGAGAGTTTGGGTATGCAAATCTGCAACAACCACAGTATGACAAAGACGACCCTAACAAATAGTCTCTTGAAAACCAGTCCAAGCCACAGGAAAAGAAGGGTCACGGGAAGAAAAAGAAGGACACTAAAAAATATTGTGATTTCCACAAAATCCCTTGGCACAACACCGATGAATGTCACTCAAAACAGTTATTGGTGGCTGAGATCAAAGACAAGGAGCTGAACGCTAATTCGAAATCCGATTATGAAAATACTGGTAAAATACAGATCATTGACGTAGACCCCACTGCTATTTTCGTGACCACAACAATTCAACTAGAAGAACCAAGAGATATTGAAGAGGGGGAGCACTTTTTTCATTCATAGATGTGGGTGAAGGGGACCCCATTGCATTTAATTGTTGATAGTGGAAGCCAGAAGAACCTCATCTCAATAGAGGTCATCAAACAGTTGGGATTTTCGACAACACCACACCCGCAACCATACAACATCGGGTGGCTTCGCCAAGGACGAGATCTTCGTGTCAGCCAGTAGTGTTAGTTATCATACTGCATCCAACCCTTCAAGGATGAGGTATTATGTGATGTTTCCCCATTGAATGTCTGTGAATTTTTGTTGGGCCAACTATATGTGTGTAAGCACCATGCTATTTATGATTCTCGACCCCTTAGTGTCATTGTTTCTCTGGGGGGTCATCTCTACAAAATACCAAAGGTCATTCCGACTACTGTTCCACCTAAACAGTGCCACAAGGTAGTATCTCATACTACAAAATTCAGCTTCTTCACAATCTGTTCAAAAGGGGAACAGAAGAACACTGCAACCACTACAACCTCACCCCAAGCACCTTCTGTCCAACAGAATAAGGTCAACAAGGTTGCAACAAAGCTGAAATATTTCTTCTGCACACTGTCCTCTCATGTATCTTGACTTGTTGAACATCCTCAACCTCAATAGGTTTGTGACAGACTTCCACAAACTAAGCAACACAACTTCTCCAACAAGGCAAACAACTCATCAAGATGCAGATTCAACAAACACTCTTCCCTCTTCCTCGGGCACTCAACACAATGGAGACCATTGCTTCCTAAGGAGGGAGGATTAATCCATGTGGATATCGGTGGCCACCCACCTTTTCCAACTATCTCAAAACAATGTTTTGGCAATTTTCGTAATTTACTATTTTTAGCAGTTTTTCGAGTTCTGAAACTTCCAGAGTCATTTTGAGGCCCTAAATGACGTTTTTTGGGAAAACAGGAAGAAATATGGAATTTTTTGCAATATTTCACCCAAAATGAATCTCCTTGACGATACCTTTCCAATGGGATATCATGTGCTTAAAATGGATATCGTATGCAAAAGTTACGACCCCGGGAAGTTAATGTACTAAATTACCTAAACGGGGACCACATGACTTTTGACACTTCATCTCCTAGGGTTAGGTTTTTGGATATCTATGGTTTTTTTCATTCCTGTTTATTGTAAAAATGCCTTCAGAGCATCATTGTAATCATCTTCTATTAAATGTGAGTAGCCGTCACATATCTTCTTAGAGATAAGCTGCCACCATTCTAGTGAGTCTTTCACTCTGTATTTTTACAGTCTCTGTACATTTCTTTCATTAATAGAAATCATGTATTACTGTATCTCTGTGTTTATGGTTGCATCTTTGATACATTTCTGTTATATTATTGGATATCCGTGATATCTTTGTGCATTTCTTTATTATATCTCCTCTCTCATTTCGTGCCAAAAATAATCCAGATTAACGAGAGTCACCAGGGACACCTTCAAAATTTCCTCATCATCATAGATTGTTATCAAGTCGTGGAGGTGGTTTGGTGCACCTTCTCTACCTAATGTTCTTGCTATCTCTCTCTGTGGCATCGTAACTTTAGGGTTATCTAACCCGACAATTTTTTCAATTTGTATTAGCTCAGGGCCACTTGGACCTGCCCGGATTTCATTTGGGTTGTCGGTAGGGGCCCTTGTCATTCCTATGAGGTTCGAGTCATCCTGCAGGTGATGAATCACTCATTGTGCTTGTTTTATCACAATCCCCTTCCCTGTGCATCCGGTGTCATAGGAAATCCCTTGTTCTGGGCCAGGGCCACTAGGGGAACCTTTGTTGCTTCTGCCGCTCTGATTTCTTCTCTAGCTCAGAGGGCCTCTTGAGCCAACTGTTCTATATTTGTTGCCTATTCATCCAGTCTCATGGCCCTGAACCTAGTCATTTTTGGGTCGACCATCCTTTGTACCACCTCGTCCTAGTCTTGGGCATTTTCTATGAAGACTTCATCTTCGAGTTTTTCATGGGCATACGGCCAGCAAGATGACACTTGTGAAGCGCGTTCCAAGACTAGGTCCTTTGGATCGTGATTGCAAAATTGGCCCTTTGGGAATCTGAAATCGATTTGGCTCAGCCCTTATTGTTTGGCTTAAGCTGTATCTTTTACCAAGTAGAACCCTACATGGAAACCATAGGGTATGAACGCCCGCTTCTTTTCCCTGACCAAGGTGGCATTGTAACCTCGCAAAATGGTTTGATAGCATATTTCTCCCACTACAAGTTGGTCTGGGACATGAACTGGTAGGATATGTGGTGCTCTATTGGCCCTGAACACCCTGAGTTAGGTGTCGCGCTTGTCCAAGTACCAATGGCCTACCTTGGATATCATTTTATTGGTCATAACCGATAGTTTTGTGAATTCCTTATTAAAAAGAATAAAATAGATTCGCGTGATGAATTCATATCAAATGAGGGAGTAAGACTTCTTATACTTGTTCTCCCATAGCACACTGAAATAGACGTAGACTGATAGCTTTGCGACATGTCAGTTCAGATTCATGTCGACAAAGATGTTTCTAGCATACATGACGCCGAGAAAATATGAATCCATGTAGAAAGATGGCATCTTTCCTTCCTTCGACGTCTTATCCTATTGTATACAGATGCTTAGTTGTTTAGAAATTACCGCTCTCTAGTTGAAACTGCTCCCAGAGATCACCACTTTGTAAGCCAAGGGCATCGATGCCTCTAAAAATCTGGAGAATTCCTTCTCTCCATATAATCAACAAATGAGATCCATTAAATATATGTATGGCTCCCTTAAGTTGGTCATCCCGTACCAACCAGTGCTTCGGTTGGTGAAATTCTTGTCCTCCCTCCACCATGAGGCCATCACCTGACTGGTTTCATGGCATTCGTAGAACTTCACCATGAATTATGTGTTCAACCACTCCTCAGGAGCTCTAAGCTTGTAATATTTATGAACTTCCACCGACAAGAACACTCCTACACACCCCCCATTCTCATCATTGATTAAACATTTTTGTGTGTCTATGTGGTCTATGACCCACTTCAGGACTTCAATACAGCGAAAAACAAGGGTGCTTCTTGCCACCACATGTAAGTACGATCGTTGGATTCTTGGGAACACCTCATCGTCAAGTGGTCTTACATATGGATCACTGTGTGGGATATATTCTGGGTATTCCTCTCGATTGATCTTGTTAAAGAGTTCTCCCCAATGTGGGAGTTCCATCTTGGACCATGTTCTTGCCTTTGTATATCCAAAGGCTAGAGGATAAATTAAAACCTTCTTCGTTGTTGTCTTAATGACTGGTTTCAGCCTCGGAGTGTATTCTAATTTTTTTGCGGCCCCTGGAGAGGATCCTTCGCCCACCTCTGGTTCTTTTATCTTCGGTGCCCTCATCGATTATCTGGTGGTTGGATTTCTTGGCGGAATTGTTCCTGGAACTAAAATAAACTTTCAGAGACTGTGTAAAACAAAAATTGAACAAAAAAATATGAATTACAACCAACAAATTCACAGACTCGGATACATAGCTCTGAAGCTTGCTAAAACCTGGTTATTTTGACAATCACAGGATCGATATAGCCTTTGAGTAGCTTGTCTCTCTCCTTCGGATTCTCCAAAATTATCTTATGTGTAGAATTATTTCGTTTACAATGGCTCAAGAGAATTTAAACAAGGAAGAACTTACTGTGTCGCATAAACCATTCAATTCGGGTGATGAGTGAAATTTTAACAAATCTACCACCAAAAATCTACAACCTAAATTCATTGTGGGTTGATGACAAAAGTGTGGGGGGTGATGTGGTCTATCGGTGATTTTAAATGGATTTTTTGATTGGCGCACGAGGTAGAAACTAATGCAATATTTGGTATTAATTATCTCCTTAAATGCTCAAAATCTGATCGTATCTAATGCTAAAACATCCCATCGTGTTGCTCTCTCAGTGGGTGGATCAGGGATCGGGGATGTATTATGAACGTTTTCGTTGATGTCCTTTTGCAAAAAACTTCGACGCTAATCAATTTCATCGTACAATGTTGCCATGGAAAATCTGACTCGGAGGTGTGACTCGGACCTAGGGAACTGAGAATGACTCGAGGTAAAACTAGACCGTATGGTTCTCCATTTTGATAAAGACACGTGGCATTGAAGACATGTGACCTAATTCGCATGTATTAATTGGAGTCGGGACTTTCATTAAGTCATTCTTTCTAACAAAAAACTTAGTTTGCCGATGCCGAAAAATTATCCAGTATCAACGATCGGCGATAAACCTATCAAGTGATTTCTTCAGATGAACTTCCTCTAAAATGTCTCGATGCCAAAAATGCATCGGGGATCAGCGATCAAGAATATCCTTTAGCGTGGTTAGAATGTTTATTGCAATCCTTTTAGGTTTTCCCCGATTCCAATAAGCACGTCGGGCATTGGATATCCGTGATATCCTTATGAAATACTTGTCATAAAACAAAAATTTCCTTTTGTCGACGCCGATGGAGATCGACGCTTGGCGACTGAGGTTTTCTGAGTGGTTCTTTTCCTTCTTTAAATCCCTTCCGATGTCAAATCTCAGCACGTTGGGTGAAGTGTTCCGACTGTCAGTTCTTTATCCAGGTGTTAAGTACCTTTAAGTCATGAGGTTTCATAAGTTCAAACAAACCTGAATAGGTGACAAGAGTCATGAGAATAAACAAATACATAACATTTTCTCGAAATGAAGTCGAATCAGACAGTGCAAAAGATCAAGTGGTATCCAAAAATCAAAAACTTGACAAAGGCATTTTTAGGGTGTGTTGAATGCTTAACAAATGGTGACTTACTGGGCGAAAGAAAAATCTATGTTCCTATCACAGGCTCAGGTGAAGGTGACACAAAATATGATTAAGAACTTAACTGTTTTTTTTATCAGAGTCTCTTTTATCCTTGCATTTGAAATTCCCTAGTTGGTGCATTTGGGCCTGCCTGTGGGGTTTTCAACCTTTATTCCAACTTCATTTCTTGTAACCCTGACTCATGCCGCCTTTGAAAAGAGTCTAGTAAATAATTCATTGGGACTAGGCCCTTTAGTTACCTTTATTCACTTGTTATGACATTGCTCTCCTGCCAATGAGAATCCATAGCCTCGATGGAGTCACTCCGATGTCACAGACCTTGCTCCATTTCTAGTGAGTGTCCATAGCCCTGACAGATTTATTTTCATACCCTCCCTTACTGTGTGCTCATTTGATATAGTTGATTTTATTTCAGCAGAACGCTTTGAGAAAGTGGGAGAGAAGGATGTCTGTTATTTGCAAAATGAAATGGTTAAGGTGAAATTTTGCTAGCTCTGAGGTGCATGTATTCCTTTCTATCTTACCATCTTTCCCTTAAGGTTTTACCATACCATTAGGTAGACACTTCAATACTTTTCCAAGGTTGTTCATCTACATAGGTTAGTTAGAGAACCCCTTAAAACAATCCCTAGTCCCCTAACGCTTCTTGTGTTGTACGTGAGCGATGAGTTAGGAACATAGTTCATCATATCGCATGACATAAGGTCAAACATTGTCTTTTGAAAAACAATTTTCAAAAGAGCATAAGTACAAAAATCAAGAAACAAAAACAAAAATGCATTCCACAATCGACCTACCTGAAACAAACAATGTGAAAATATACACACATTTTTTTTTTTTTAATGAAAATATTGTTTTAGGGCTTGGCCATTCACCAGGAGGGTGTCAGGTTGCCCAGTCAGATTATGCAGCTGATATGCGCCTACCCTGATCTTCTCAGCCATCTGGAAAGGTCCGAGCCATAGATTCTGAAACTTAGAATGTTTTCCTTTAGGATCATTTTCTCTATCCCATTTTAGGACTAAGTCTCCCACTTCAAAATTATTATCTTTAGCCTTATGTTTATCAAACCACCTTTTAACTATCTGCTGATGAGCTATGAACTTTGATTTTTCTTTCTCCCTTTCTTCTTCCAGCATGAGGAGGGTATCAATTGTTTTTTGTATGACTAATGAGGGTTGTCCTCTCAAATCCTGAGCAAGTTGAAGAGATGGAAGATATAGCCCGTTTGGGAGAATGACGTCCTATCTGTATACTAAAAAGTATGGGGAATTACCTATGGCTTCCTTAGGTGTCACTCTATCAACCCATAAGGTATTGTGGAGTGAACTGTGCCAATTCCTCTGGTTGTCTGCAACTATTTTCTTTAATATCCTTACTAGGTTCTTATTTGTTGATTCTGTCACTCCATTCTCCCGTGGATAGTAGTTTCCAGAGTATCTGATTATGATTCCTTTATCTAGAGAAAATTCTGTTAATAAGGTGGAAGAAAAGTAAGCTGCATTATCAAAACAAAGGACAGAAGGCACATTTAACCTTATGATAAGTTGTTGTTCTATGAATTGGATCACCACCTTTTTTCTTACATGACTCAGAGGGATGCCCTCTTCCCATTTCGTGAAATAATCTATGGTGGTTAGTATGTATCTATGTTGTTTTGAAGAACTCGGTGTAAATTCTCCTATGATATCTAATTCCCATTGCTCAAATGGCTTGGAAATGACCATCGGTTGGAGTGTGACAACTACTCTCTTCTCCCTCCCCACGCTTATTTGACAAGTTTTATAGTTTCTAGCATAAGTGTGAGCGTACCTGAATAGAGTAGACCAATAGTAGCCAGCTCTCAGTATTTTATGAGCAGTGGTGTTTCTTGCAAAATGTCCACCTACAGGACCATCATGGAGCTCCTTCAGAACTTTGTCTACATCTTCACGTTCAAGACATCTTAAAAGTACCCCATCATAATTAACATGGAAGAGCATCGAATTTATGAGGTGATATTGTGTAGATTTTGACCCGAGGGCTCTCCTTTCCCTAGGGTTTAGGTTTTCTGGGAAAATCACAAGATGCAGGAGATAAGTCAGTTTCTCATACCAAGACCCTTTCCCTGGCTAGACATATGAAGCTTCATCACACCATAATTGCAATTCATTCTCCCATACAGGGTCTTCATTTACTTGGTCCTGGGCTTCAACTGCCAGTTTGCATAACCCTTGTCCTTTAACCGGTTTAGCAAGTTTTATATCTAGATCAAATTCTTGGACTACTACCATCCTGTTTCCTCTTATTTCCCCAATCTCTTGTTGAGTGAATAGGGATCAGAATGCAGGGTGAGGCACGATGATTTTGGTATGGTTCTTAAGGATGTAAGATCTGAAGTGTTTTACTACCTTGTATACCACATAAGCTTGCTTGTCTATAATAGGATAATTTAGTTTATCCCCTTGGATATTAGTTCTCATGAATAATATCGAGGCCTCGTTGTTGTCATTATCCTTCTGAGTCAATACTATAGCTAACGATTGGTTGGAGGTGAAAGTATAAAGGAATAAATCTTTGCTAAAATCGGGGCTTCGTAAAACTGGGGCTTGGGATATCGCAGTCTTGATATTGTTGAAAGCCCTTTTCCGTTCATCATCCCACTTAAATTCAACATCTTTACGAATCATTTTTTGTAAGGGTTTTATCATTCAGAGAAATCGGGGGTGAATTTCCTCACAAAATTGATTTTCCCAAAGAATGATTGCATAGCCATTTTGTTGTGGGGTAATGGAATCTAAGCTATAGCCTTAATCCATTTTGGGTTGATGTGAATTCCTGCTCAAGATATAATTTGGCCTAACAACTTACCTTCCTCGAAACAAAAAATAGTTTTCTTAGGGTTTAAGGATATATCATATTTCCTACACCTTTTGAAAATCTAGGTTAAATATTGGATGTGATCTTCTTTGTTCTTTGAATACATAGTCATGTCATCGAAATAGACTACTACACATTTGTTGATTAGTCCTCAAAAACCTACATCCATTTCCCTCTGGAAGGTTTCCCTTGCATTGATTAACCCAAAGGGCATAGGTTTATAAGCGAAGGTTCCCCACTTGCTTCGGAAGGTAGTTTTCAAACGGTCTTCCTCTGAAACTAGAACTTGGTTGTAACTTGAAAAACCGTCCAGTAGGGAAAAAATATCAGAGCCCGACATGGTCTGCAAGAGTTGCTCCATTGGCGGGACTGGGTAATTGTCCTTCTTTGAATCTCTCTTGAGGTTTCTGAAATCTACGCATAGGCGGATATCCCCAGACTTTTTCCTTACAAGAACCAAATTTTCTACCTATGTAGAGTGTCTAACCTGGAAGATAATATTGGCATCTAGTAGTTTCCTCACACATGAGAGGCTCTAGAGATGGGTGGTATTTTCAGAGCTTCTGTTGGAAGGGTTTCACTTCCGGTTTTAATGGGATAGTGTGTTGAATGATACAAGTATCATACGTTTTTATATATCGGTAGGACCATGCAAATACATCTTGATATTTTCTGAAAAAATTGAGATAAGCCTTCCTTTCCTCTTTAGATATTGTCTTGCCGAGATTTGTATTCTTGGGGTTTTCCGGGGTTCCTAGATTTATAGTTTCATGCATGGGATAGGAACTCCCCGTATTTGTGTTGGTTGACCCTTTGAATCTTTCTCTTAATTCAAAAAGGTTTTCTAAATTAGCTACCCCTTTTAGTATCGTGTGAGACCTTGGTTTGTTAGTCGGTTGATCTATAAGAGGATCGGTTTTTGATAATTTCTCTGGGAATACTTCACCTTCAATAGCCAAGTCCTTAAAATTATCCTAATTGGTTAAAAAGTTTATGATCTGTTCATCTCCTTCAAAGACCTTCCAAATAGAAATATTGTTGGGCACCCATGATTTTTGGAGAAGTTCCACAGTGAACTGGGAGGCCTCATAGTCTTCTAGAGGTGATAGCCTCAAGGAAGCGGTGGCCAGAGAATCAACAAGAATTTTCTTTGTTCTGGGGAATGTTGTAATGTTGAAGGCTTCAAAATGCTCTATTATCCTTTGCACTTCCTGTTGGTAATTCTTCAGGTGTGGAGAGTTGCAATGTATACTATTCCTTACTTGTCTAATGATGATTTCATAATCTCTGAAAGCCTTCAATTCATTAACGTTTAAGTCTATGTCTTTCTTTAGCCCTTGTACTAGGGCTTCGTACTCAATGATGTTTTTTGTGCACTCTAATTCTAGTCTACAGGACAAGAAATGTCATTTACCTTTTGGATCAATGAGGATGCACCCTTCCCCTGGCCCTTCTTGCGATTTAGATCCATCAAAGTATAAGGTCATTAGAAGGCATTGGTAGGTCAGGGTCCCATATCAGCATCGTTGTTTCTTTTGGTGGATCAACTTCTTCATGATCACCAATATTCATAACTAATACCCTTGATTGTTTGGTTAGGGAAACTTCATCTAGAAACCGATTGGCCATCAAATTCATGGCATGCACCCATTGTGGGCAGTCTCTTTCAAAGTGTTTCTCTTGGTGATGTGTATAGAAAGAGTCGGAAGCTACGTTTCCCAAATCGATGTTTAAGTTGGTTGGGGAGGTTCAATATATTTTAATGGTGGATTTATTTTGAAAAAAGGTTTATAGGGCCTCTGGCCTTGGTTTCCTTCCCCTGCACTTATTTTAATGTCTATGATTTCGTTTGACAACTTCTTGACCATGCGTTGTAAGTATTCTATGTCTACACTTCCCTTTTCGGGACCTTTTTCTATTTGTTTCCCTGGGGCTCTAGTTAACAATAGTCCTCTCCTGGAAGGAGGTTGAACTTCTTTTTTAACTAATGAGACATGGCCTTCTTTACATCCATTCATTTGAAAATCTATCATTTTTCCTTCTTCAAAATTTTTAGCTAAGGTTTCTTTGGTAGTCCTCTTCACAAACATGGAAATAGAAGCTAGGAGATTCTTAGCATATACTTCGATTTGCAACTCTTGAGTGGGTTTAGCTTCGGGTTGGAATTTTTTTAAGATAGTGGTGAATATTTTATTGAAGTCTTTAACTTTCTCCTTTGAACTTATGGTGGCAGTGAACAACTCGGCCATCAAAGATCCTGTATTGGTTTCTTCTGCAAATTTATCTAGAAAATCCTTTTGAAACTTCGTCCAACTAGTTATGGATCCTATAGGTAAGTTAAAATACTACGTGGAGGATGAATTCTCAAAATTTTAGGGAAATAACCTGCATACTACATCTTCATGTTGGACATTCATCAGTCTGATAGCTAGTATGAATTTTTTAATATGGTCTTTGGGCAATCCTGAGGTTTCAGGGTCAAATTTAGGGAGTAACGTTTTTGGATGTCGTGGAAGGTTATGTACTTTCCCAGGGATGGCCAAAGAATCTCTGGACAACCAAGGTTGATTATTTTGAGGTGGGTTTCCCATTTATTTATTATGATCATTGTTATATTCCATGTCTTCTGATCCCAAAATTAAGCGTTCTGAGTTAAACGCTTCCTCTTCGAAAAAATAGTCGGGCTTGGAGTAGTTGTCAACTGGTGTTTCAGGGATTAGATTAAGAGGATGTTTGATTTCGATGAGGGTGAAATCTATCAGGTATTCTACTATGTGCACAAAAACTTGGTTGGGGGACTCGACCACTGTTCTTCTTATTTGTTTTATTCAAGGAAGCAACAGAGATAAGGGCAACACACCGATCTGTCGAGTGTAAGCTCTTGTGATTATTTTGAATTGATTCAATTCCTCGTGAGGAAGAGCGTAAGGTATATTAGGGAATATATGTCCTTCCTGTTTTTGGGGTTAGTTACTCATTTCAGGATTACTCAGTGTGTGTGGGTTGTCTTGGGAATGAATAGCCATGCATGTGGGTTGTTTTGAATCTACAAGCTGCGTGAAATATTTTGTAAAAAATATTGTCAGCTATTCATTCTTCAGGCCCTCCTTCTAGCGCCAATTATGTTGAGGGGTCCTAAATACCTTTAACTCAATAATAGAAACCAAACCCACCACCGAGGCCCAATTAGACTATGCAGTGTTTAATAGTGGAATGGTTCTCTAGATCCCATCCAACCAATCAATCGATGGGCTTTACGTTTTCTTGTGAAATATCCTCCTTTAGTTCAGACGTTCTCTTTTTGCATTTTCTTTTATAGGTGGGACCGATACAATATAAAAATTGGTATAAACCAACTAGGTAACAAAGTGGGAAAACTTAACTACTAGAGAAGGATGAGCTTGGGATAACCCTTTCACTCTAGCATGCGGACAATGATTCTCTACCACAAGCCTAATACTAATACATTAACCTGCTAGTGTTCCAATTATTGATTGAGATACAATTATCAGAAGAAAACATATATGCAATAAACGATGGCAAGAAAAATAGTTTCCTTAACACAACGATTTACATAATAGCACAACGATTTACTTTTCATCATTAAAGACAAGAACTATAAAGATATTGAATCAGATAACTTATCAAAAGATTCAGAAGTTATTACTCATTGCAACATCCACTCATGAGATATAAATCATAAATAATTCTTCTTCAAATCCAATCACACACACTTTTGATAATACACAAACTTTGTCTCTATTCCTAAAAAGGATTTCTCAATTAAGGCAACTCCGAAATATTTCTTTACAAATCTGAAAATGAGGTTCTTTGCAACAACCATCGACCTTTGCTAACAGGTCGATCCTCTTATTTATAACATATTATTAACTAAAAATAACTATTAAAAGTGCAACTAAGTAGAACAAAAACTCACCACATGGCACTTTCATCTCTCAGTCTTCTAAGACTCATCAAATGATCTCACTTGAGTGGATGAATCGTCTCGTACTCTGACCATTTGATGAATATATCCTTGCATGTGTTAGCATACAAGAATATATGTTTTTCCATTGGGGATGAAAGGATCTCTCTTATCTCTAATGCCCATGCTCGATACTTGACTATTCTGGTACTTAACTTCTACAACATGGTTTAATCTTTAATCAGGTGTTCCATGAACTGTTGCACTTGAACTAGCACCATGTTCGCCACCCTTACTATCTCTGCAACACATGATGAGTCTTTCTCAGCATGTAATTTGACTATGCCACGCAAGTAGACAAAGTCATCGGGTGTGTCGAATTCAGGGAGGTCGATGTCTCTCATTACCTAGTTGATTTTGGTCCCGCTCTTTTCGCACTCAGGCCATTTCTCTTGGATTTCCCAATGAGGTTCTTGAGCCATTTTTACCCAATATTCGACCGACTTCTTTATGCGGTCGATGCCGCTTTCCCTTAGTACCTGGATGCCATGCTCTTCGACATATCGATCCTTTTGAACTGCGCTGATGTAGTCTATTCTTTCCATGGCCTGGTGTTATTTCTCATACCATCTCTCCAAATCCTTACACGTCGTGAGCTCCATTAGGGTATTTTATTGAATCTCGACTATCCTTGTAGTGAATAGGTGCCGCTCATCCATAAATTTACTGTATGCCTCCAAGAATTTTCTTCTCAAGAACACCGCGACCTGTGTGGTGTCCTAGTAATATTTCTCCAAATGGCGTAGATGTTCGAATTCCTTCAGTGCAGCGACCAACTCCTATTCATCCTTTTTCTCTCTGTCCAGGGTGGCATCTGTGATCAACATCCCTACGCTGATAAGATCAGATGTCTTGGCATGCTTTGTGTTCATTAACGTTTCCTATGTGGTGATGAGGATGGAGAAATCTAGAGTAACCCTCCTCTTCTTGGTGTTTTTCTTCATGATATCTTTCATTTTTCGATCATAGGAGATGGCATGTATATCAACAAATTCATCCATGGGTTCAGGGATTTGTTGATCTCCCTAGGTAAGCATATTTCCCAAGCTTCTGACGGTGTATATATGTTCAAGAATGGGTTCTTGAAACTCTTCCATGTGTTTCGAAGGTCCAACCTCTGGTTTTTTCTCGTTAGGAGGTTGAGTGTCGGTTGAAATTGAAGCATTGGGGATAGGCTCGATACTTACTTGATAATCGACCGTTGAGATGCTAATTTCCTGTTGTGGGGATTCTTCCTTTTGTTTTCCCGACATTGGCTCATTCGTCAAACTATTCATTTGGGTATCTAGTACATTGAGTGTCTCAGTGTCTAAGACACTTTCAACCTCTTGGTTATTCTATGGAAGGCCCTGAATTTGAGCATCAAGAGTTGGGGAATATGCCTTCTTGGGCTCCTTTTCCTCTGTGATCTACATAGGAGTCACCAGGGACACCTCCATGTTAGTGCACCGAGTCACCCCATGACTGCATAGGGGTAAGCCTTACACATCAAGAAATACAAAAAGAAGGTTGATTTTGAAATTATGAGAGAGGTAGGGCTGAAGTTATCTGCTTGACTTGACAAATCATAGGAATCTATCCCTGCAAATCATTTTCCATATGTAGAAAAATAGATCATCCAAAAGAAATGTTTAGCTATTTGTAATATACCAGATATAAAAAGTATGCAGAATAGAAATAAAATGCTTGAAATGGCAGAATAATAGTAATATAACCAACATAATCTCCATAATAACATAGAAATGATATAAGAATGACAACATAAATAGAACTTTGATTCAAAAATCAATGTTCATGGGCCTCTTCGAGGGGGAAACCTCCAATCGAGTAGTAGTCTATTACATTAATCTCCAAGCTAGGGTTTTCATACCCTCGACCCTTATTTATACTAAATATGTCTATCAAGAGAAGCATCTAGAGGAAGATCCTTCTAGAAGCAGAAGCTTCTA
>JZKD02S1854873.1:861429-885813 GCA_000966675.3 Picea glauca | reverse complement strand
CTCTCTCAGAATACAATATTCACCATCATCCATAGCTGCAATACATTTCCCTCATAAAAGAGGGTTGCCTTCTAGGGCAAAAAACCCTAACATAATCTCTACCGTTAGATCTGCGGCCTTATAATGAACGGTCCATATTTACAATGAAATTACAATATACTTTTATAGGGAAATTTTTTCTTCGGTGGCTTCGCCCCCGAACCCCCGCTGGGGGCCCGCTTGCCCCTCAGACCCCCCAGCTGGGGGGATAGCCCCCCCGAAACCCACAGAGGGGGTACCCCGCCTCTGCACTCCCCCGTGTGGAAGAGTGTACATACTTATGGGGTGTAAATAATTAGGAAGATAATCAGGCTCCACAGCCAACAGGTGAATCTCACGCTAGTCCAAAACTGCTTCTGGATGTAGCCAAATGGATTCTTCTTCAGCTAACTCAGGAAGGTTGGTTTGAATTTGGCACCTAGTTCCAATCACCTTCCTTAAGCATGAAACATGAAAAACAGAATGTAGCTTCAAATGACTGGGCAGAGCTAACTGATAGGAGACTTGTCCCACATGCTTGAGAATTGTATAAGGACCATAAAATTTGGGCGCTAGGTTCTGACAATGCTCGGCCTTGAGGGAAGTTTTCTTGTATGGTTGCAGTTGCAGAAACACCTGATCCCCTTCTACAAATTGACATTCAGAGTGACCTTAATCTGCTTGTTGCTTCATGTGATTTTGTGCCATGACCAAGTTCTGTTTGAGGGTACGAAGAATATCCTCTCAAACTGTAAGTGTTTGGTCAACCACCTGGACCTTCGAGGTACCCGATAAGTATGAGATAAATGAAGGTGGATTCTGTCCATATACCACTTCAAAAGGGGTCATGTGTGTAGCCGTATGGTAGGAAGTGTTGTACCACTATTCAACTAAGGGTAACCATTGAGCCCACTGATTTTCTTTTCAGAGGCAAAACACCTCAGATATGTTTCCAAAAACTTGTTGAAAACTTTCGTTTGACCATCCGTCTGGGGATGATAAGCTGTGATGAGATGAAATTGGGTGCCATGTAGCTTGAACAGTTCTTTCCAAAAATTGCTTGTGAAAGTTGGGTCACGATCAGAAACAAAGAGTGTGGCATGCCATGAAGATTGAAGACCTGGTCCATGAAAATTTCATCCACTGTGGATGCAGTAAATGGGTGTTGAAGAGCACAGAAATGAGCATACTTGTAAAGGCGATCCACAACCACCATTATGACTAATTTATTTCCCAATTTGGGTAAGTCAGTGATAAATTCCATAGAGATATCCTTCCAAATAACAGGTGGAATCAAAAGCAGTTTTAGTGTGCCTGGAGATTCGATTGTTTCTCCCTTTTTGCATTGACACACATCACATTTAACAACAAAATTATGGATGTCTTGTTTCATACCATCCCAGAAAAAAAAACGTTTGACCCTGTCATAGGTTTTGGTGAAGCCAGAGTGCCCCGCTGTGGGTGTAGCATGAAGCTCAAAAAGTACCATGGATTTAATCTTTGATTGTTTACTTAAATACAAATGGCCTTTGTATCGAAGATCATCCTGGAGCCAAGAGTACCCTGGGGGAGCTAGAGCATTGGTCTGCAATTGCTGGATCAGATGTGAACTTTTGGGATCTTGTAGCCATTCCTGGCGAACAGCTTGGAACCAATCTGGTACAATGAAGGAAAGTTAAAAAAGGGATCCTTCTTCTTCATATTTTCGAGACAGTGCATCCACCACCACATTGTCTTTTCCTTTCTCATAAATGATCTCATAATCATATCCAAAGAGTTTAGTCACCCATTTTTGTTTCTTTGGTGAGGAAATGCGTTGTTCCAGAAAGTACTTGAGGCTTTGATGGTCTGTCTTAATTTGGAAATGTTGCCCCAAGAGATAAGGGTGCCACAGATCAACGACATGTAGAATAGACAACATTTCCTTTTCATAGATGGGTTTTCCTAGATTCCTTTCTGATAGTTTCTTGCTGGTGAAGGCCAAAGGTCGACCCTCTTTTTCTTGCTGGTGAAGGCCAAAGGTCGACCCTCTTGCATAAGGAAAACACCGATTCCTTTCCCTGAGGCATCACATTCCAACACAAAGGTCTTTGGGAAATCAGGAAGGGCCAGAACCAGAGTGGTGCACATGGCCATATTCAAGGTTTGGAAAGCTTGAGCAGTGGCTGGAGTCCAAGTGAAAGAGTTATTTTTGAGGAGAGCAGTGAGAGGTGCTGCAATCTTTCCATAATTATTAACAAACTTGTGATAATACGATGTTAAGCCCATAAATCCACGTAAGATTTTGAGAGTCTTTGGGTGTGGCCAATCTTGCATAGCTTCAATCTTTTTTGGATCCACCCTGATGCCATCCTTGCCAAACAGATGACCCAAGTATTCTACTTCTGAGGCACCAAAAGCACATTCAGACTGTTTCAAGAAAAGTTGGTGCTGGGGGAGTAGATGGAGAACTCGATCCACATGAGTAAGATGGTTTGTACAAGTTTTTCCATAGATGAGGATATCATCAAAGAAAACTAAGACAAAATGATGGAGAAAGAGATGGAAGACATGATTCATGAGGCTTTGGAAGGTGGAGGGGGCATTACACAAGCCAAAGGGCATGACCAAAAAAATCATAGTGGCCCTCATGAGTTCTAAAGGTCGTCTTGGGAGTGTCTTCCTTTTTCATACGTATCTGGTGATAGCCCGAGCGAAGGTCAAGTTTAGTAAATAATTGGGCGCCACTCAATTCATCCAGGAGGTCATGAATGACAGGAATGGGAAATTTGTCTTTAATGGTCAGTTTGTTGAGGGCACGGAAGTCAGGACACATTCTCCAAGAACCTTCTTTCTTCAGGACCATAACTACAGGAGAAGAGTAAGGGCTTGTATTAGGGTGGATAATGCCTACATTAAGTAGTTCCTGGACCATTTTCTCAATTTCATTTTTTTGTGAAAAGGGGTGGTGATATGGAAAAATATTGGGAGTAAGGCTTCCGGGTATAAAGGAAATGGAATTATCATGAACACCACGGGAATGAGGGAGTCCTTGGGGAGTGGAAAATACCATTTGATGTTTAGAAAGGAGGGCTTGGAGGTCTTGCGACATTGGGGGTGTCTCTGTTGCTTGTATGTCATGGAGTTGGTCAATGACACCAGAATGACCTTTTTTGAGCAACTTTTCCATGTGATGGGAACTAATAACCTCAGGTGAACCAACAATGATGCCGTGGAATTTTTATTGGTGGCCTTCCTGGTCAAATTGCATGGTCAATTCCTTAAAATCCATGAGAATGGGACCCAAAATCCTTAGCGAGTCTGCACCCAACACAATGTCACAACCGCCCATGTCAATAGCAAACATATGGGATTTTAGGTGGTAGTCACCGATTTGGAGACACACATTTTCACAGCACCCTCCACATTTCATGGAACCACCATTGGCAATCATGATTTGGAAATTTTTGACGGCATGGATGTAGCAATAAGTTTCTTGGGCAATGCGTCGATGAATAAAATTGTGGGTGCTTCCACTATCAACCAGAATGATGACCTTCCGATGCTTGATGTAACCGATTAAATGGAGGGTTTGGGGGGCGGAGAAGCCAGTGAGAGCATTGAGTGAAATGATCGGTTCCACTTTGGGAGGATCTGAGGGAGGGGTTATGTCAGTGATTTCAGGTGACTCAGACACAAGGGGAGTTTCAACATCCTCTTCCGAAATATCCTCAGAGATTTCCATAAAAATATTTTGTTCCTTACACTTGTGGCTTGGGAAATATTTGTCATCACAATTATAACAAAGGCCTTTGAGTTGGAATTCATCCATTTCAACCTTGGTCAATTTTTGGATCTTTAATGGGGTGGAGGGATTAGTGGGATTTACGGTTTTAGGGCAAGGGATAAAGGAGGGTTTATGGTTTTGAGAGGATACAACTTGTTGTGCTTCTTTAGCTTTTTTAGTAGCCTCGACCCAACTCGAAGGTTGAGCCATGAGGACAAGGGCCCGAATCTCATCCTTGAGGCCACTAACAAAACACTCTTGAAAGAAAGCATCAGTCATGCTCTCTGTTTGAAAAGCCAGGTGCTCAAAGGCAGCTATGAAGTCTTCTATTGTTCCTGATTGTTTCAACTTTGTCAAATGACCCAAATGGTTGGTGTTAGTGTCAAAGCGTTTATAAAGCTCAGTCACAAATTGGGTCCAAGCAATATACCCTTGACAGGAAGTTTTTCTCCATTTCCACCATTACCAATGTTCTTAATCTAGATGGAGAACACCATACCGGAGTTTGGCCAAGTCATCTGTAATGTCGTATAAAGAGAAATATTGTTCCATTTGGGTTACCCAACCAGTGGGGTCTGAGCCATCAAATTTGGTCACATCCACCCACGGAAGGCATAGGTCACATTGAAAGTGATGGTGCTGAAAGGTATGGGAATGGGAGGAATGTTCACCTTCAGTCTTTGGAGGTGCGTCAGAGAAAGGGTCATCTGTAGGGATCTTCAGTTTGGTGCAGAGTGATGTAAATATAGATTCAAGCTGGGTGGTTAGTTCTTGTTTCACACCCTCCATTGAGGGCTGCATGGTTGTATTGATGGATGTATCGATGGAGGCAACATTGGCATTTGATTGCTTCACTTCTTTTTGGGTCTTGAGGAGACCAGATTGCAAGGTGTTGAAGCAAGCTTCCAGGTCTTGGCTACGGGTATGGGCCATGAGGATGGGTGAACTGAAAAGGGGCAGGTGGGGTCAAAATGTTTTGCCGAAAAATGATATGGATGAATGTGATAAGGGAGAAGAGATGAATCCAAAGGAATAGGTCTCAAATAATGGTGAAAAAATTTCCAGACTTTTTATTTTTTATTTTTTTACACCTGCGGAGTTATACTCTGGCCTGAAGAATACTATAGCAATGAAATCCCCAAATGTTTAACTATTAAGAAAAGTGTAGTGATTTGGCAACCTGAACACAATTGCGCGACAACAGATCTTGTCTGTTTTAATTTGTTTATGTTTATGTCCCCCAAGGGTTAGGTATTCAAGGGTTCTACAGACAAGGGTTTGCCCTATGCTATAGCTCTCTGATATACGTGCGGGGTCCAACAATAGTAGTCGGCCCAATATCTTAGGGAACTAACTAAGGAGGATAGACTGTACCCTTAGCCGTACTACCCGACTACCCAGGTACTAGAGAGTATCTTCTCGAGTGTTGTTCTCGGTGTCACTATAGCAGTCAGGTGGCCGATCGGTTTATCTAAAGAGGGCTTTAGGAAATCTAGGCTGATCTGTACACAGGTTTTGTCTGATGCGCTACCACTCGAAGGGGTACCAACAGGGGTTACAAGGGTGGCCAACAAATGTGCACTTAAGAACCACTTGTATTTCCTGTGTGTATGAATCCCTCAACTGTGGGTTTATGTGCACAACGATAAATATCTATGGCTTAAAGATGCCGGAATACGTCTCTACCTCAAAAAAAATTTCCCACAATTTCTGCCAAGGAAAGTGCTCTGATGCCACTTGTAATATACCAGATATAAAAAGTATGCAGAACAGAAATAAAATGCTAGAAATGGCATAATAACAGTGATATAACTAGTATAATCTCCACAATAACATAGAAATGATATAAGAACAACAACATAAATAACACTTTGATTCAGAAAGCAATGTTTACAGGCCTCTTCAAGGAGGAAACCTCCAGTCGAGCAACGCTCTGTTGCAATAATCTCCAAGCTAGGGTTTTCATACCCTTGGCCCTTATTTATACTAAATATGTCTATCAAGAAAAGCATCTAGAGGAAGATCCTTCTAGAAGTGGAAGATTCTATTAGGTCTTCTTACATCCACCTTATTCTATTTTATTGAAAGGCCTTATTAATATTGACCTTTATTACATACGAATATATTGCTCTACCTATGTGTGGGTTAGTACCCTGACACCTTTCAAGGCTTTTAGGTGGAAGAATTTTATGAGAAAACATAGAACTGCAAATAGAAAGACATGAAAATCCTTTTCAAGCATACTATTTATACAGTAGAATAAGAATCATAATTTGAAGATCCTTTTCAGAAGAGATTTAGCAACTCACAAGGTATAAGATCTTAAAGGATCCCCCTAAGAAACCCTCTCACACTTGTTGTTGAAGAAGAATAAATCTTAAAAGTCAAAACAAAGAAAAAACATAGCTAAACATCACTTCCTTCTGCAAAATAATTCTTAACACAAAAAATGATAAGATAGGATATAATCAAATTAATTTTTCAAAGTACAAAAATAGAGCCTCTCGACCTCCCCCTTTTTCTTCATTTGGAACATGGATTTATAACAAAAAGGAAAGGCAACAACTAGAGGTGCGATATGGCCCTTCCTCACATCAGATTCTCTAACAACAACTATCAATCAAACACCTATGCTAACAGTTATTAAAAAACTGCTACAAAAAGGAGTCATGTGGGCAACCAATCCAACATGATTTAAATGATGTGGTCTTCTTTTCTATGCATTCCTTTCCATTGCCAAGCATCCTCCGGTGGTTAAACGTTGCCACCATGTTGCCACCTATAATCCTTTCTCTTCTCCACATCATTAGCCACTCACTAGAATGATAACTCAAACTCCTTGAATCCAGGTGTTTGTTGCTAGCATTGTTTGGTAGCGAGCTTGTGTAGCATCTCCTCCAAATGGGTTCACAATTTCGGTAGATCCTATCTAGATTTGGTAGCGCATTGTGAAATTCGCAATGCCTAGGAGATTTGGTAGCACACTGTGAAATTCATAGTGCCCAAGAGATTTGGTAGCGCACTGTGAAATTCACATCACCCAGGAGATTTGGTAGTGCACTATGAAATTCACAACGCCCAAGAGATTTGGTAGCACATTGTGGAATTACACAGTTCCATCGCGACACCAGTCTTAGAAGATTAGGTATTTGTTTTGGCAGTGAGTTTCCAAGAATAAATTTGACTAATGTCTTACACCAATTGTGTAGATGAAGGTCTTGATGCTAACATCATGCTTCACGAGGAATAGAGTCCTCCCTGTGAGGCTCTAAGAACTCCTTTTGCAGCTCCAGTGCCTTACTGTTGGGTTGTGGAGTCATGCTCTGATGCATTGTGCTAAAGACAACATATTGAAAACTTATATTAATCTACTTACAAACAGAAAGCAAACACACCTTCTCTTGATGGAGCTTACTTATGTACAAAACCTAAGCTAACTAAATTTTACAATGGGCTAGGTGAAGGCAAACGTTTGCCAAAGCCATTCAAGCAACTTGCTAACATGAGTCTTTATAATGCCAATGATTGACATTAGACAAGAGGAATATGATAGTGGTTTGAAAACATTTCCTATATCTCCTCTGACTACTGCTGACACAATAAAGTTTATAGTTTCCAAAACATTTGAGAAATACAACTCCATATACACCCCTACAAGGTCATGAAAATGGTGACAAAACACATGGGACTAATAGAATATTTCTTTTTCCACTTCAAGTTGCTTACTGTAAACTGTGGGTACAAGTGGAAGAAGGTTTGACGTAGGTGGCTACTGATCCACTTATGACTATTGATTTACTTTTGGTTGTGTACAAACGATCTCTTCATGTGCCTCAACTAAGGGCTGCTCCTGGTCAAATATTCGGGTTATGTCTTCTGTGACAAGGCCAACCTCTGCATCATACTCCCTGTATTCATAGTGATCGAATATAGGATAAGATTGATGCTCATCATCACTAGAATATTCATAAAAAATGGGCTACCCTTCATACCTATGATCAACCTCTAAAACAGTAATTTCATCAAGAATATAATTGTTAAAAATATCCATTTCAAGAACAACAATAACTGCTTCTTATAGTTGTTCATACACACGATTTTCATCTGAAACAAAGTTTTGAATGTTTTCCTCTTCGAATACAGGAGTATTAATTATACTTTCATTTGGACAGTGAATAAAATTGTTTTCATATTTATATTCAGCAGATCAAGCTAACAAATTTTGAGCACATTCTACATATCCCTCATGACAATTATGACAAATAATTTCAGAGGGATTAAACCTTTTGTAGTGTTCATTGAATACTCTTTAGAAATCCTTCAAGGATGAACTGTTGGAAAGGGGTAGTGAGAAATACCAATTACATACATCCCCATCCAATGAATACATGAACATTTTCATGAATATATATTCATGATGGATGTCAAGTTGTTGCATCAAAGCATGAAATTCTTGAACATGCTCAACAGGGCTGCCATCCTCACCTTCATAAAATCTGGGCAACAAATCTTGTCATTCATCAATAAGAGGCACATGATGTGGATAATCATCTATGGATGAGAAATTGAGTGGGGCAAACCTCCTGGCCAAGATATCCTTCATAGCTATTTAATTGGTCTCATTACAATGGAGTCACCAACATATTTTGAACAATGGAGTCACCATGGTGAATGTGCAGTCTTGAAGGTGTCCAACTTTAGTCACCATCTAAAGATGGAGATGTGCAATGTCATTCTTTCCAGGGATATTTTCAATCTTCTCAAATCCATCCCTAACAATGGTGCCAAAACTGTTAGAGCAAGGAGTCACCCCATGACTGCATAGGGTAAGCCTTACACATCAGGAAATACAAAAAGAAAGTTGATTTTGAAATTATGAGAGTGGTAGGGTTGAAGTTATCTGCTTGACTTGAAAAATCATATGAATCTATCCCTGAAAATCATCTTCCATATGTAGAAAAATAGATCATCCAAAAGAAATGTTTATCCTTTCAAGGCTTTCAGGTGGAAGACTTTTATGAGAAAACATAGAACTTCAAATAGAAAGACATGAAAATCTTTTTCAAGCATACTATTTATACAGTAGAAGAAGAATCATAATCTGAAGATCCTTTTTAGAAGAGATTTATCAACTCACAAGGTAGAAGATCTGAAAGGATCCCCCTAAGAAACCCTCTCACACTTGTTGTTGAAGAAGAACAAAGCTTAAGATTCAAAACAAAGAAAAAACATAGCTAAACACCACTTCCTTCTGCAAATGAATTCTTAACACAGAAAATGATAAGATAGGCTATCTTCAAATTAATCTGTCAAAGTACAAAAACAGAGCCTCTCGACCTCCTCCTTTTTCTTCATTTGGAACATGGATTTATAACAAAAAGGAAAGGAAACAACTAGAGGTGAGATCTGGCCCTTCCTCACATCGGATTCTCCAACAACAACTATCAATCGAACACCTATGCTAACAGTTATTAACAAACTGCTACAAAAAGGATTCATGTAGGAAACCAATCCAACATGATTTAAATGACGTGGTCTTCTTTGTTGCACATTCCTTTCCATTGCAAAGTGTCCTCTAGTGGTTAAACATTGTCATAATGTTGCCACCTATAATCCTTTCTCTTGTCCACATCATCATCCACTCACCAGAATGATAACTCGAACTCCTTGAATCCATGCATTTGTTGCTAGCATTCTTTGGTAGCGAGCTTGTGTAGCATCTCCTCCAAACGGGCCTGTAATTTCGGTAGCTCCTATCCATATTTGGCAGCGCATTGTGAAATTCACAGTGCCTAGGAGATTTGGTAGCACACTGTGAAATTCACAATGCCCAGGATATTTGATAGCGCACTGTGAAATTCACAGTGCCCAGGAGACTTGGTAGAGCACTGTGAAATTCACAGTGCCCAGGATATTTGGTAGCACATTGTGGAATTACACAACGCCATCGCTACATTAGTCTTGGGATATTAGGTAGTACTTTCGGCAGTGACTTTCTAGGAATAAATTTTACTAATGTATTACGCCAATTTTGTATATGTAGGTCTTGGTGCTAACACTCCGAATTTTACTCGTCATCATAGATTGTTATCAAGTCATGGAGGGGGTTTGGTGCACCTGCTCTACCTGATGTTCTTGCTATCTCTGGTTGAGCTGAAATGTCCCCTATTGATCCGGCCTGTGGCGTTGTAACTTTAGGGTTATCTAACCCAGAGATTTCGTCAATTTGTATTAGCTCACGGCCACTTGGACCTATGTTACACATTATTTTCATCACCCTCATGATTGTTAATGATGTAAACCTATATCTTTCCTTTAGAGAGTTCAGTGGCTTGAATTCTTGAAGAAAGAAGGGAGAAGAACTTTCCTTGAGAGAATAAGTTGTGTTTTCCTCTATAAAAACCCTATTTTGGAGGATTTCTGCGGGTTGCACCATAGCTAGGGTGCGGAAACGCTTGATTTCTGCAGGCTACACTATAGCTAGGGTGCAAAATTTCTGTAGGTTGCACTATAGCCAGGTCGTGGTGGCCTTCGTATGTGGGAAAAATGAGCATTTTCTCGATGCTTCTATAAGGAGAAGGTTCTATGGTGAGGTGGCCTCCAAATGGTTTGGATCTTACTCACTTTCATGATTTAGTGGGATCATCCTAACCTCCTCACCTTATCCTCTTCAAATTATAAAAGGAGAGGAGCTCTCATGGAGAAAGTTAGTTGGATTTGGCTTGGAATTATTAGCTTGGTTAGAGTGGCTTTGAGCTTTGCTTTTGTCAAGATAGATGTAAGATCTATAGTCTCATAATTCTTGGATCAAAAGTGTGTGGGAAGCAAGGAATCATTGGAAGGAACCTTATGACATCAAGTCATCCAGTTGTAAATCTCTCTTCCTATTATTAATATAATACAGTGGCATGCTTCTTTCCTATAGAATTATCTCTTTATTTTATTGCATGATTCCTTGATCATATGCATAGGTTGTCATTGAATATATTCTCTTTGCTTTCACTTTGGTTGGTTTGTGTCTCACTGCAGGATCAATATCACAAGAGCACCCGAGCAAAACAGGAACAACAAAGACATAAGGAAGCGACATTTAAAGGTATGTCTATCATCTTTTGTTCGGTAGTAAATTTGATGATTAGATCCTAGGGAAAGCGCCATGTCCTATCATGTTTTGTTCTAGATCTAGGTGGATATAGGGGGATTAGTCTATTTCTGCATTCACCAATTTACCCAATAACAAAATTAGCGAGTCAACTAGGGAAACAAATGTTTTCCTATTTTTCCTTGTTTTCTTGCTTTGATTGCTTGGTTTTTGTTTTCTGAGTCACTGCAAGATCCAGCTTGACTCTTTGACTGTTAAACTTCATTGGAAAACCTTCTCAATTTTTAATTTTTTCCATTTTTGTTTGATTTCCACACCCTTCTTTCCGTGCCCTACCTATTTTGACCAGTGTGGAAACGCCACGTCCTACCCATATCTGGCCCACGAAAATCAGTGATTTCCACACTGTGCTAGTCTTCCAGCCTGCGGAAATTGTGAAATTCTTGATTTTTGATGGTTTTCCTTACCTAGACCTTGGATTTGGTTTTGGGGTGAATTTTTGGGTTTGATTATGATTTGTTTACAATCTACTTGATAGTTTTTGAGATGCTTTTAGACATCTTTTCTTTGTTTTCTTTTGAAATATTTGATCTCTTCCTTTGAGTGTCTTTCAGTTACAAAGCCTTGTTTTTCTTTAGAATTGTTTAGTGAAAAGAACACTTTTTTTTTTTTCTGAATAACTCGTGGTAAAAGAGAAACTTTGTTTGGGTCGTTTTTTGTTTTGAAGTGATTTTCTATTGCTTTTAGCTATCTTTGAAACAAAAATCTTATTCCTTTATTTGCATTAGATTGGGGGCATATTTTCATTTGAAGTATTGAAATTGCATGATTTTTGGTCTTAAATTCTTAAAAGTCTTCCCCCTCATGGACGGGGGGGGTGGGGGGTGGCGGGGGGGCATGAATCGTGTATTGGTGTACAGTCTATTTTTCTCATTTCTTGAGAATATTGATATTGATGAGTTTAATTAAATTTTGCAGCATTGTGCATATGGGAATGATAAATGTTTTCTCCTTCTCGTAGCATAGATTTCATCGAAATGAAAAGATTGCATCTTCATCTCTTTGCATAAATTTCGAGTCGGTCAAAACATCGTATTGTTCACACCATTTTTCCTCTTGAGTAACAACAACCATAAAATAAAGCGCTTATAAAAAAATGGATTAGACATTTTTTATACTTTCTGGTAGTAAACCTACATTAGATTGGTTGTAGGGCTTTGAAATAGGTGTGAAAGATAACTTTCCAAAGTTGCAAACAAACATAGAATCTTGAGTTAGGGAGTGGTTAAATCCACTTATTACATTTTGTCCCGGGAAGCCCTTCTAACACAAGGGTCAATCATGAGGCCGCATTGAGACTGGTAGAGTTACTCACCCTTTGTTGATCTTGGTGTAGAGGTTGCGTGTATTATGGGGGTCTCTTGAGAGGTATACCCACAATGATGAGTGGAAGCCTTTCAAGTTGATTTCGGGCTAGATACCATGCCCTTACGCGTGGATCAGACTGTCGACTATTTCCCCGGGCATCATTGTAGTGATTGGTAACCTTAGTGGCCTATCTCTTTAGGGTCTTTACACAAGGTGACTGTGGAGGGGAAAGTCTTCACGGTACCTGGAATTGACGTTGGACAAACTCACTCAAGCTCCTTCGAGGGTATACCCACGTTTATGTGTGGGAGCTTGCACCAGGGTGTAAGTCCATTAAGAAATTCATCAACGCAACTTTTCCACTCACTCTATCTCATCCCTTTCTTACTTTGTTCCCGCGACGTTGGATTTCATCACCAGATAGTGTGCTCATTATGAGAAGGTTTTGTTTGTTTGCTTTCTTCCTATAAGTTTAGCATGTGCTGTTTGTTTTCCCTAGCATACTCTAGGTTGGATTTTTTTTATATGGTGTCAGTTCCCGAAATGACCAATGAAGGAACCCCTGCTCCAGGGGAACCTTTTCTTTTCTCTTCTTATGGGAACATTGGTCCTCCTCACATCGCTACTTTGAGCCTTCCGGGTCTCACTATTGGATTTCCGGTGTGGTTTTTTTCTAATCAGGTAATCCCAAATGCAGTAAGTTCTTCGGTCATAAGCACTTCCCCCCAAGAACATCAACCTCATGTTGATCCTTCACCATCTTCACCAGTAAGAACTTCTTCACCTTCTCCACTTGCAGGGTCTTCTTCCATTTCATCTTCTTCGCCGAGTGAAATCTATAAATCTAGTAACTCGGTGGATAAGAAGAAGAAGAAATGATGGAATAAGAAGAAGAAAAATAAACAAGGATCCAAACTTCCAACCACTGCCAGACATGTTGGAAAACAACCGGTTACTGTTAATTGTGCTGGGAGTGTTGATGATGTCAAGAACACCCGAACAACCCATAAGCCCAAGTACCATTGCAGGATTTGTAAGCATAGCCATCTTATTAAAGGTTTCCCTGGTCTATCCAAGGTTATAGAAGCATGGTCTACACACCCTCACCAACCCATGTCGTCAACCTCTGAACAACATGCTGATGAACTCCCGTCAACTAGTTAAGATACCATTGGGAAGAAGAAAAGTAGAGCCAAGTTTCCATGTATGTTATGCAAAGGGTGCTGTCTAACTCATCTTTTCCCTCATATGGAGGAAGCTTCGAAATTCCTGGAAGACATGACTATTTCACAGCCTGAACTTCCAACTGCTTATCACAAGCTTTCTCTTGACCCACCTGTAGTTGATGGAACGATCAATCTGTCTCTTTCATCGGTCAGTTCGATTGATCAAGTGGTCAATCTGGTCACGTCCTTGGTTGAACCAGTAGACCAAGTGGTCGATGCAATCCCATCCTCGATCGATCCCACTCTCCTGTTAGAGAGTGAAACCCAAGTGGTCGATCCTTTTCCAAGCATTGACCCCATTCTCCCCTTGGAGAATGCAACCCAAGTGGTCAATTCGATCTCATCATCGATCAATCCTACTCTCCCGCTTGAGAGTAAACCCGATACTGCCCACATTTTTCTCGTTGATACAGACTCTACCATGTTGGGGGGTATTCCTCCTTCTCCCGTGGAACCTCCTCCAAGTAACGAGGCCATCCATTTTAATTGGGGTGTGCTAAATAGACCTCATCTTCCCTCTCACATTCCTTGCCAGATTACAGTGCAAGTTTGTGGTCAGGACGTTCCTCAGACGTTGATATATGAAGGTGTGTCCGTTAGCATTTTGTCCTCTTTTGCTTGGAAAGCTTTGGGTTGTCCTCAGCTTGCCCTGGTTACGCAAAATTTGTTATCTTTTAATAGAAGAACCAGTCAACCTTTAGGGACCCTTCCTCAGTTTCCTGTAACTTTGGGAGGGAAAACAGTCTTTATTGATGTCATGGTAGTCCAATACCCCTTGAATTTTTCTTTACTCCTTGGGTGAGATTATGTATATGCCATGAAAGATATTTTGTCCATTCTTTTTTATGTGATATCTTTCCCTCACGATGGAATAATTGTGACTATTGATCAACTTTCATTCATCGGTTCTGATTGGATTACCTCCCTTAGTGGTTCTTATAGGCAGACAATATCGCCCCTACCACAGGTAAATTATGTGGCGTTGTCTGCCATGCCTTCCATTGCCGATAAAAATGACTTGGATTCGATAGTTGACATGATGACCTCTTCGGTAAGGCTATTGGATCCTGACCTCCTTACCCCTCTCGCGACCCTCGACATGGTGTCCTTCCAGAGTGTGTTTCTTTCGTCAAATGAAGATCTCTTGGAATCCATGACCGAGGTTTGTCCCTTGACATGGTGTCCTTCCATGGCATTGTCCTCTTGGAAGTCGTGATCAAGAAGATCTTGGAGCATGATTTCCTGACTTCAAGATCGTTAAAAAATGAAACCATCCTTGACCATGATTTTCTGATTTCAAGCTCGTTAAAAAATGAAACCAGTTATGAGGATAGTTTTTTGCATCTTTGTGGCAACCTTGTTAAAAAATGAAACATAGGTTATGAGCATAGTTTTCATTTCCATGTCAAGATCGTTAAAAAATGAAACAGTGGTCTGGGGATTATACCTAGAGTCACGAGCATAGTTCTTCTTCTGTATCAAGCTCGTTAAAAATTGAAATAGTTTCCCCCCTCTCTAGTGAAGTCCTTTGTCTAGTATTTGAAGCTTCCTTTCATCCACCTTTGCAGTTGGAAGAAACAAGGCTTGGGGGGAAATTCTTTTAGCCTCTGGACTTCATGCTGAAGGTAGAGTCGCTAGCTTCTTAAACTGGAGGCTAAGTACCGACCATAGTTTTTTTATGTGTTGGGAAGTTCAAGCATATTTTTCTATGGTTCAAACTTGTGTAAAAATGAAACCACCTACCTCAAGCATAGTTTCCTCTGGTTCAAGCTTGTGTAAAAATAAAACCACCTACCCCAAGCATAGTTTTCTCTGGTTCAAGATTGTGTAAAATTGAAACCAGGCCCAAGCATATTTTTGTTTAGTTTTTAAGATTGTGTAAAAATAAAATCTATCCCAAGCATAGTTTTGTTTTGTTTTAAAGCTTGCGTAAAAATGAAAACAATCTCAAGCTTAGTCTTTGTTCTTTTTCATGCTCATAAATACATGAGAATAAGTTACCAAGATTAGTCTTTGTTCTTTCTCGTGCTCATAAATCAATGAGAATGTAACCGAGTAAACTTTTATCACTTTTTCAGACTCACAAAGGTTATACAAAAAAGGAACCCCCTAGAGTTCCCTTTAAGCTCTTTTCAGACTCTCTAAACATGAAAAGATTGCCGAGCGATCTTGTTCTTTTCACGCTCGTTAAAGTATTTGAAGAAAATTTCTGTTGAGCGGTAATTTATCTCTTTTTCGGTCTCATAAAAATACTTTACGAAAAAGGAACTGAGAGAGTTCTCTTTAAGTGTTTTTCAGACTCTCTAAACATGAAAAACCCCTGAGTTTTCTTTCCTTGGAATCATTAAACAAACATTGAAAGGCCCATATGGGACCGAACCACACCTTCCTAGGGTTCTTTAAACATACTTCGAGGGACTCATCTGAAGGATGATCTTACATTACAAGCATATGTTATCCTCCTCAAGCTTCTGTAAAAATAAAGAGGTACTCGCCAGAAATGGTGGGGGAAAAATTGGGAAAGAAATGTGTCTAAACCTGTATTCCATGGAAGAGTCACCTTTGAACATGACACCCTTTCACTCGCTTTGTGTCTAGGTTGGAAAATATGCTTGTCTCTTGATCATACTCCTTTATAAGATTACAAATTGGTCTGTGATCCTTGTTATTGAGTCAATGTTTCCAAGACAATTGTCGTGTTGTCAATATGTTCAAAGAGAAGTTCAACCCATAAATATTTCTATTGCATCGACCTTTTTTGCAGTACTTAAGATTTCTATTACGTCGACCATCCCTGAGTCAGTCCTGAATCACTTGTTACTCTGATCTACATCAAATCATTTTACTTGTTTCGTGTCATTGATGGAGGATACATTGAGGCCTTCTTGTGATGAGTCTTTTCCTGTCGACTTCAACTCATTATCTAGGAATCAGACCTAGATATCTATTGGTACCTTGGAACCTGCATGCCTCAATGGCAGGTTTCCTTTCTTTCGAAAATTGGTTTTCATTATTGTTCCTTGATCGCGAGATTTTGCCGTGTGTTCGACTTCAGCTCATTAATGCACATTCGTTGGATTGTACTAGAGTACCTTGGGAGTCATTGACATTAATGGTGATTTCCATTGCACTTGTTAACGGTTCTCATCATTGACCGGTAATCAAGTGGTTTCTACCATGTTTGACTTCAGCACATGTATTCACATGGTTAGATTCGTACTATAGAGTGGTCGAGATGAAGACCCTGAATCTTTTCTCATGTATTCAGGTTGCATTCGAGTATATTCAGTTTGTACTGTTGCATAGATCCATATTGTATGTCTCGTGGCTATGTTCAAATTTGAGTCTTTAACACATAGATCCATGGTGTATTTTTGGTGGCTATGTTCAGATTTGAGTCATAATGGCATGGATCCACGGTGTATGTTTGGTGGCCATGATCTGTCTTACTTGACATGGATCTTGACATGTCGGCATTTATGCTTTGAGTCATTTGTATTTTGAGTATGGGAATGTATACCTCAGTGATGATATATTATTGTACTGCGTTTCCTTGTTTGTTGATAGGTTTCCGAACGATGTGTTCTTTGTTCCCTACACACACTCGCCAAAGTATTTCAGCTATCACTCTATTCTAAATTCATACTTTGGGGGGCTCTCTGTTACACATTATTTTCGTCACCCTCATGATCATTAATGATGTAAACCTATATGTTACCTTCAGAGAGATCAGTGGCCTGAATTCCTGAAGAAAGAAGAGAGAAGAAATTTCCTTGAGAGAATAAGTTGTGTTTTCCTTTGTAAAAACCCTATTTTGGAGGATTTCCACGGGCTACACCATAGCTAGGGTGTGGAAATGCCTGATTTCCATAGGTTTCACTATAGCTAGGGTGCGGAATTTTCGTAGGTTGCACTATAGCCAGGTCACGATGACCTTCGTACGTGGGAAAAATGAGCATTTTATCGATGCTTCTAGAAGGTGAAGCTTCTATGGTGAGGTGGCCTCTGAATGGTTTGGATCTTACTTGCTTTCATGATTTAGTGAGATCATCCTAACCTCCTCACCTTATCCTCTTCAACTTATAAAAGGAGAGGATCTGTCATGGAGAAAGCTAGTTGGATTTGTCTTGGAATTATTAGCTTGGTTAGAGTGGCTTTGAGCTTTTCTTTTGTCAAGATGGATGTCATATCTATAGTCTCAAAACTCTTGGATCTAAAGTGTGTGGGAAGCCAGGAATCGTTGGAAGGAACCTTATGACATCAAGGCATCTGGTTGTAATCTCTCTTCCTATTATTAATATAATACAATGGCATGCTTCTTTCCTATAGAATTATCTTTATTTTATTTCATAATTCCTTGATCATATGCATAGGTTTTCATTGAATATATTCTCTACACTTTCACTTTGGTTGGTTTGTGTCTCACTGCATGATCAATATCACAAGAGCACAGGAGCAAAATAGGAACAACAAATACATAAGGAAGCAACATTTAAAGGTATGTCTATAATCTTTTGTTCGGTAGTAAATTTCATGATTAGAGCCTAGGGAAAGCACCATGTCCTATCGTGTTTTGTTCTAGATCTAGGTGGATCTAGGGGGATTAGTCTATGTCATCATTCACTGAGTTACCCGATAACAACCTGCCCGACTTTAATCTGGGTTGTTGGCAGGGGCCCTTGTCATTCCTATGAGGTCCAGATTGTCATGAAATTGATCAATCACTCGCTTCACTTGTTCTATCAAGATAAATCCCCTTGCCCATGCATCGAGTGTCATAGGAAATCCCATGTTCTGTGCCGGGGCCACCAGGGGAACCTCTGTTTCTTTTGCTGCTCTGATCTACTCCTAGGCTCTGAGGGCCTCTTGAGCTGACTTTTCTACAGTCGTCACCTTTTCATCCAGGCTCATGGCCCTGAACCTAGTCATTTTTGGGTAGTCCATCCTTTGTACCACCTCATCCCAGTCTTGGGCATTTTCTATGAAGACTTTGTCTTCAAATTTTTCGTGGGCATACAAACAGTAGGACGACACTTGTGGGGCATGTTGCAAGACCAGTCTCTTTGGATCATGCTTACAGAATCGACCCTTCTGGAATCTAAACTTGAGTTTTCTTATCCCTTCTTGTTTGTCTTGAGCTGTGTCTTTTACCAAGTAGAACCCTACATGGAAACCATAGGATATGAACGCTTGCTTCTTATCCTTGAATAGGGTGCCATTGTAGCCTTGAAAAATGCTTTGATAGCATATTTATCCCACTACAAGCCGGTCTAGGACATGATATGGTAGGAGATGTGGTGCTCTAGTGGCCCTGAACACCCTGATGTAGGTGTCGCGCTCATCTAAGTACCAGTGGCCTATGTTGGATATCATTGTCTTGGCCACAGTCGATAGTCTCAGGAGTTCCTTCTTAAAAAAGAATAAAATAGATTTGCGTGATGAATTCATCGCAGATGAGGGAGCAAGACTTCTTATACATGTTCTCCCATAACACACTGAAATAGATGTGGATTGTGAGATCTGCAACATGCCAGCTCAGATTCATGGTGGCGAAGATGTTTCTGGCACACATGACATCGAGAAAATATGAAGCCATGTAGAAAGATGACATTTCTCCTTCCTTCGACATCTGAGCCCATTGTTTAGAAATTATCTCTCCCGAGTTGAAATCGCTCCAGGATGGCGCAAACCCCCTTCACTCCAAAGGGATGCTTGAACTCACGGTCTTGGATCGTTTGAAATGATGAGTTGGAGAGACTCCTTGGGTCCCTGTGGGCACTCAAAATAACTCTAACCACACACATAGGTCTGCTCCGCAAGTGACCACAATTATGACTGTGGGTCTATCTCCCTTGTGATTCAGAATTTGGGGATATCTCGAATCCTTTCCTCAGTTATTCTTAAAGAGACCAAATCTGAGTCTCTGAACTCGTGCCACGTACCTCCTCAGATTCACTGGCCCACAATGGTTCGAACTTTGCGACCTTGTGAACTTTAAGCTTCTCACCCACAAACCTACGATCTTCTAGATTCCTGAACTCCTTGATCTGTTGCCACGTGCTCCCTATGATAAATGATCGGGATTGGATCGTGACTTTGAACTTTGTGATTCTCCTTCATCAAGTCTTCAACCTCTTGAACTCCAAAATACCACAATGCTTCACAGTTATCCTACTCCTCACTTTCCCAGATCTAACGGTCTGGAATCGTTCGTCTCCTCTGGAATGAATCTTGCATTCACTAACTTTCAATGAGGATTTCAAGGACTCCTTTCCTTGAAGAATTCTGCCACTCTTCTACCTGAGCCTCCTTTCTTAAATTTGTTCCTCTGAAAAAATCTCTTTGACACTTAGTCGAATTCTTGGTCTGCACACACCTTGGAACATACTTTCATCCACAAATTAGATTCTCCTTGAGGATGGCTTCTTGCTCCTTGCAACTATTCTCCAACTGCTTCTATCTCTCGTGACTGAAATCACGCTAATATTCCCAAGCTTCAAGTCTTAAAACTCGGTCACGCACTCCTTGTAGACGTCAATGAACTCCTTGCAGACACACTAGTTATCATTATTTCTTTCGAGATTTCGAGTCGAAATAGACTCAGTCACACACTCCTTGTAGACACTATTCACTCCTTTCACTTGCTCAATGAAAAGAAATGATTGAAACTTATCTAATCCTCACAAATGACTCATACATTCAACAAATAAAATGCGGTCATGGATTCAAGAACAAAAATAACAAAGAAATCAAAAATAACAGAAACTCTACCATTCATTCAGATATACACATACTCAATACACATTTGGGACAATATATCTCTGTTATATTCATCCAACTGAAACTTACATATATTCATACAACATTTCTCTGTATCTCCTAGATATTAGCTTACAATGGAAATCTACATAATAGATTCAATAGCCTCTGCTCAACAATAATACAATGCTTTATACAAAGGGACTCCTTTGAATTCTTCCCTCCAACTAATCTATGATATTTTAATGGAATTGAATGCCATCAACTTCTGAATACTTATTACAATAAATATCGAGTCAGACAGATGAGAGAGCAAGCTACAAATCTGTACTGCGATTCGATTCATAAACCAAAATACATTCCCCCATCAATCTTACGTGATGGTTCAGTCTCCAGTCATTAAATACACTCATAACTTAAAATTTTTGTCAAATATGACAATAAATACATTGATCTTTTGAATTTCAAAATACTTCAACATGTGCACTAGTGCACCCAGCTATCTTCCACACTTGTGCTTTGCTAGAGATGCTCCTACATCACCAAAGATCACCACTGTGTAAGCTAAGGTCATCTATGCCTCTGAAAATATGGAGCAGTCCTTCTGTCCATATAATCGATAGATGAGAGCCATCAAATAGATGTATGGCTCCCTTAAGTTGATCATCCCGTACCACCCAATGCTTTGGTTGGTGAACTTCTTGTCCTACCTCCACCATGATGCCATCAACCGACTGGTGTCATGGTGTTCGTAGAACTTCACCATGAAGTCTATGTTCAACTGCTCCTCAGGATATCTAAGCTTGTAGTACTTCTAAACTTCCATCGGCAGGAACACTCCAACCCGCCCCCCATTTTCATCATTGATTAAACATTTTTGTGTGTCTATGTGGTCGATTAGCCACTTCAGGACTTCAATACAATGAAAAACATGGGTTCTTCTTTCCACCATATGTAGGTACGACCATCATATGTTCGGGAAGACCTCGTCATCAAGTTCTCTTACATCTGGATCACTCTGTGGGATATATTCTTGGTATTCCTCTCGGATGATCTTGTTAAAGAGTTCTCCCCAATGTGGGAGTGCAATCTTGGACCCTGTGCTTGCCTCTGTATCTCCAAAGGCTAGAGGCTAAATGAAAACCTTCTTCATTTTTGTCTTAATGATCAGTTTCAGCCTCAAAGTTTATTCTAATTTCTTTGTGACCCCTGGAGAGGATCCTTCGCCCACCTCTAGTTCTTTCATCTTTGGTGCCCTTGACGATTGTCTGGTGGTTGGATTTCTTGGTGGTATTGTTCCTGCAACTAAAATAAACTTCCATAGACTATGTAAAACAAAAACCGGACAAAAAAATATGAATTACAACCAATAAATTCACACACTCGGATACATACCTCTGAAGCTTGTTAAAACCTGGTTATTTTGAAAATCATGGGATCGATACAACCTTTGAGTAGCTTATCTTTCTCCTTCAGATGATCCATAATTCTCTTATGCATAGAATGATTTCATTTACAATGTCTCAAGAGAATTTAAACAGGGAAGAACTTACTGTGTCACATAATCCATTCAATTTGGGTGATGAGTGAAATGTTAACAAATCTACCGCCAAATCTCTACCACTTAAATTCATCGTGGGTTGATGGCCGAGGCGCAGGGGGTGATGTGGTCTATCGGTCATTTTAAACGACTATTTTGATTGGCGCACGAGGTAGCAACTAATGGAGGATTTGGTATTAATTAGCTCCTTAAATGATCAAAATCTGATCATATCTAATGCTAAAACGTCCCATCGTGTCTCTTTCTCAGTGAGTGGATAAGGTATCAGGGATGTGTTATGAACATTTTTATTGATGGCCTTCTGTAAAAAATTCTGACGTCGATAAATTTCACCATACAATGTTGCCATGGCAAAGCTGACTTGGAGGTGTGTCTCGGAACTAGGGAACCTAGAATGACTCGGAGTAAAACTAGACCATATGGTTCTCCAATCTGATAAAGACATGTGGCATTGAAGAACGATGACCTAATTCACATGTATTAATCAAAGTCGAGACTTTAATTAAGTCATTCGTTCTAACGAAAACCTTAGCTTTCAGATGCTGAAAAATTATCCAGGATCGACGATCGATGATAAACCTATAAAGTGCTTTCTTCAGATTAGCTTCCTTGAAAAATTCTCGATGCTGAAAAAGCATCAGGGATTGGCGATTGGGAATATCCTTTAGTGCGGTCAGAATTTTTGTTGTGATCCTTAGGTTTTCCCCGATTCTGATAAGTGCATCGGGCATCGGCTATTGGCGATATCCTTATGCAACAATTGTCATAAAAAAAAAATTTCTTTTTTTGATGTCGATGGAGATCGACGCTTAGGGACTGAGGTTTCCCAAGTGGTTCTTTTCCTTCTTTAAATTCCTTTTGATGCTAAATCTGAGCGGGTTGGGTGAATTGTTTCGACTGTCGGTTCTTTATTTAGGTATTAAGGCCTTTTAAGTCATGAGGTTTCATAAGTTCAAGAAAACCTAAATACGTGACGAGAGTCATGAGAATAAGCCAACACAAAACATTTTCTTGAAATGAAGTCAAATCAGATAGTACAAAAGATAAAGTGGTACCCAAAAAGAAAAAAATTGGCAAAGGCCTTTTTAGGGTGTGTTGAGTGCTCAACAGGTACTTCTGTGTTCGAGTTGCACTTACACCGGTTAATTTCTCTAGTGTTGATTGGTGTAACTATCCTTCCTACTAGATAGTCAACTTCTTGATTTGTATATAGGAAACTTTTAGTGTGTGTTTGGTGTTTAAACTCTAGTTAAGCCTTATTGTGTTGATTAATCATTTCACAAGGTGGAATATCATAAGCTCCGTTGATCACGAAGGATTCAAGGCCTATTTCCAGTTCCATTGGATCCACCTCCACCACTTTTACGGTGAAGAATTGACCAAGAAGGGTCGTTCAAAGTGACCGGGCCACAGGAAACTGTGCTCAAGCCTGCTCTGTGAGGAGACTATTCGACGTTGGAGGAACCTACCATTTCTGACATTGAGGGAGAATATATTATACCAACCAACCCTCCAATCATTGAATTTTCAACACCAATATTCATAAAAAAATTCCCTCCTGAGGTGACACCTTCTGAGTGCTAGTTAGTTTTACAAGCGACAATGGAAGAAAATGCCACTACTTCATCCGGGAGTCCCCATTCTCATGTTACAGATACAACTACAGGGGGAATATTACCTCCTCTCCCACCCTCACCAGTCTAGACCACAGTGGTCTCGACTCCCTCTACTTTGGGTAGTGGTCCAATACTGTTATCGACATCGACCACCGCTCCGTTTACTGAGAGTGTGATGGGCCCTCCATTCTCATATGGGATGCCGGACTTTGATTCGAACCCGGTCCTTACCTACCCCACCTTACAGACCATGATTCTAGGGGCAAGGAGCTCAAATTCTCCCATTCAAGGGTCCTTCGGGGGTGCTTCAATTCCCTTCAATGCTATCCCTTATGGTGGGGGTCACATATCTCCTCCGTCCCCCTCGGTCGGTAGTGCTTTCTAGCAACCAATTGGGACAAATGCTAATTATAGCTTGTTTGGAGAAGGTAGTTTAGGACCTTCATATTACAAAATGTTGATGGGATCTATGCCAATATCTTTGTTAGACGCATTTGGGAACAACACATTTTCTTCGTTTGTTGTCTTGGCTATGGGCAACCCTAGTTTTGGGCAAAAAAACCCATGTAGGGTACTATTCCTTCACAGGAAGCAACGACTGAAGTTTTCTCCACTCAGGGTCTTTGGAATCCTTGGCAGGGATGTTATAGGATAAATCGGTAGGTGCAGACGCTAACTGATCTCTCTAGATCCACCTAGATCTAGAACAAAAGACACCAGAACATGACACTTTCCTTAAGTGTTAAATATTGAATTTACTAACTAAAAAGGGATAGGTGACATACCATTTAAACACCGCTTCCTGTCGCTATCACCATCCTAGCTCTGTTCCAACACTCATACAATGATGATACTACAAAATAACGCAACCAACCAAAGTGATAGTAATAGCATAAACTCAATATAAACCTATGTATGTGATCAAGGAATCATACAATAAAACACAACAAGCTTTATAGGAAAGAATC
>JZKD02S1854873.1:837307-861379 GCA_000966675.3 Picea glauca | reverse complement strand
ACTGTATCATATTAAATGTGAAAGAGAGATTACAACCATGGCCTTGATGTCGTAAGGTCCCTTCCAATTTTCCTTCATTCCCCAAACACTTCTCGCTCCAAGGATTTTGAGACCATGGATCTAATAGCCACTCACAATCTATCTTGAAAAAGCAAATCTCAAAGCCACTCTAACCAAGCTAACAATCCCAAGCCAAAAAAAACTTAGCCCTTCTCCATGAGATATCCTCTTCTTTTATAAGCTAAAGAGAATAAGGTGAGGAGGTTAGGATGATCCCACTAAATCATGAAAGTGAGTAAGATCCAAACCATTCATATGCCACCTCACCATGGAAGTTTCTCCTTTTAGAAGATTCGAGAAAACGCTCATTTTTCCCACGTGTAAGCATTCTCGCACCCTACCTATAGAGTAACCTATGAAACTTTCACAACCTAGCTATGGTGTAGCCTTCAAGAATCAGGCATTCTCACACCCTAGCCATTCTGCAACATGTGAAAATCATCTTTAATAGGGTTTTTACAAAGGGAAATGCAACTTCTTTTCTCAGGAAAAGTTCTTCTCCCTTCTTTCTTCAAGAACTGAGGCCACTGACCCCTCTGAAGACTACAGATAGGTTTACATAATTAACATTCATAGGGATGAAAAAAATAATGTGTAACAGAGAGCCCCCCAAAGTATGAAGTTAGAACAGAGTGATAGTTGAAATACTTTGTCGAGTGTGTGTAGGGAACAAGAAATAGTCAGTCGGAAACCTACCAACAAACAAGGAAATACAGTACAATAATACATCATCACTGAGGCAGGAATTTCCATACTCATAATACAAATGACTCAGAGCATAAATGTCGACATGCAAATATCCATGTCAAGTAAGACAAGGTTATGGTCACGAATCATACACTGTGGATCCATGCCATTATGAATCAAATTTTAACATAGCCACCAAAAATACACTGTGGATCTATGTGTTAAGGACTCAAATTTGAACATAGACATGAGGCATACAATATGGATCTATGCAACAATACAAACTGAAAATACTCCAATGCAACCTGAATCTGTTAGAAAAGATCCAGGGTCTTCATCTCCACCACTCTATAGTATGAATCTAACCATGCGAATACATGTGTCGAAGTCGAACATGGTAGAAACCATTTGATTACCGGTCATTAGTGTATGTCGTTAACAAGTGCAAGGGAAATCAAAATTATTGTCAATGACTCCCAAGGTACACTATTACAATCCAATGAATGTGAATTAATGAGTTAAGGTCGAACACTCAACGGAATATCCCAATCAGAGGTCAATAATGAAAACCCACTATCGAAAGCGAGGAAACCTGCCATCGAGGCATGCAAGTTCCAAGGTACCAATTAGTTTCTAAGTCTAATTCCTAGATAATGAGTTGAATTCAATAGGAAAAGACTCGTCACAGGAAGGCATTAATGTATCCCCCATCAATGACATGAAACGGGTAACAATATTTGAGGTAGATCAGAGTAACAAGTGATTCAGGACTGACTTAGGGATGGATGACACAATATAAGGCTTTAAGGACTGCAAAAATGGCTGACACAATAGAAGGCTTTTCAGGTTGGACATCTCTTTGAACATATTGACGACACGACAACTGTCTTGGAAACACTGACTCAACAACATGGATCACAGACCAATTTTTAATCTTATAAAGGAGTATGATCAAGAGACAAGTGGATTTTCCAACCTAGACACAAGGTGAGTGAAAGGGTGTCATGTTCAGAAGTGACTCTTCCATGGAATACAGGTTTAGACACATTTCTTTCCCAATCCCCCCCCCACCATTTCTGGCGAGTACCTCTTTATTTTTACACAAGCTTGAGGAGGATAACATATGCTTGTTGATGTAAGCTCATCCTTCAGATGAGTCCCTCGAAGCATGTTTAACGAACCCTAGGAAGGAGTGATTCAGTCTCATAAGGGCCTTTCGATGTTTGTTTAATGAGTCCAAAGATAGAAAACTCGGGGGTTTTTCATGTTTTGAGAGTCTGAAAAACACTAAAAGAGAACTCTCCTGGTTCCTTTTTTGAAAATTAGTTCGACGAGACCAAAAAAGTGATAAACTATCACCCATTGAACATTTTATTCAAATACTTTTACGAGCATGAAAAGAACAAGATGGCTTGGTAATATTTTCATGTTTAGAGAGTATGAAAAGAGCTTAAAGGTGACTCCAGGTGGTTTCTTTTTTGTGTAACCTTTACGAGTCCGAAAAAGTGATAAACGTATACTCTGTTACATTCTCACGTATTTACGAGCACGAGAAAGAACAAAGACTAAGCTTGGTAACTTATTCTCATGTATTTATGAGCATGAGAAAGAACAAAGACTAAGATCAGGATTGTTTTCATTTTTACGCAAGATTTAAAACAAAACAAAACTATGCTTGGACCTGGTTTTATTTTTACACAAGCTTGAACCAGAGGAAACTATGCTTGGACCTGGTTTCATTTTTACACAAGCTTGAACCATAAAAAACTATGCTTGGACTTCCCAACGCATAAGACATGGATGGTTGGTACTTATCCCCTAGCTTAAGAAACTAGCGGCTCTACAACAACATGAATTCCAGAGGCTGGAAGTATTGCCCCCCAAGCTTTGTTTCATCCAACAAAAAAGGCGGAGGAAATGAAGCTTAAAATACTAGATGAAGGACTTGACTCAAACAAAGAGGGGGAAAACTATTTCATTTTTTAATGAGCCTGACATAGAAACAAGAACTATGCTCGTAACCTCTATTTCATTTTTTAATGAGGTTGCCACAGAGATGAAAAAAATATCCTCGTAAGTGGTTTCATTTTTTAACGAGCTTGAAATCAAAGAATGATTCTCAAAGACCTATGTTTCATTTTTTAACGAGGTTGCCTTAGAGACACAAAAACTATCCTCGGGACCTCTCTCAATGATCAGGGATTCCAAGAGGAAAATGCTCCGACATGACACCATGTCAAGGGACAAAATTCGGTCATGGCTTCCAAGAGGTCTTCACTGGAAGGAAGAAACACACTATGGAAGGACACCATGTCGAGGGTCACAACAGGAGTAAAGAGATCAGGCTTTAACAACCCCATCGAAGAGATCACCATGTCAACTACTGGATCTAAGTCATTAGAAGTTGAAGTCATGGGCGACAATGCCACATAATTGATCTGTGGCGGGGGTGATACCGTTTGCATATAAGAACCATTTAGGGAGGAAATCTAGTCAGGGTCAATGAATGAAAGTTGATCAACAGTCACAACTCGTCCATCGTGAGGGAAAGATATCACATGAAAAAGAGTAGACACAATAGCTTTCATGGCATAGAAATAATCTCTCCCAAGGATTAAAGCGAAATCCAAGGGGTATTGGACTACCATGACATCGATAAAGATATTTTTCCCTCCCAGAGTTACAGGAAATTGAGGAAGGGTCCCTAAAGGTTGACTAGTTCTTCTGTTAAAAGATAACAAATTCTGCGTAACTGGTGCAAGTGGAGGATATCCCAAAGCTTTCCAAGCAATAGAGGACAAAATACTAACAGACGAACCTTCATCTATCAGCGTCTGAGGAACGTATCGACCACAAACCTATACTGTAATCTAGAAAGGAATGTGAGAGGGAAGACAAGGTCCAATTAGCACACCCCAATTAAAAAGGATGGTCTCATTACTTGGAGGAGGTTCCACGGGAGAAGGGGGGATACCCATCAGCATGGTAGAGTCTGTATCAACGAGAAAAATGTGGGCAGTATCGGGTTTACTCTCGAGTAGGAGAGTAGGATCGATTGATGATGGGATCGAATCGACCATGCATGCACTCTTCAGAGGAAGAGTGGGATTGATCGATGATAGGATCAGATCAACCACTTTGGCACTCTTCGGATGAAGGGTGGGACTGACCGAGGAAGGGACTGGATCAGTCACTTTAGAACTCTTCAAAAGAGGAGTGGGATTGACCGATGACAGAATTGGATCGACCACTTGGGTTTCATTCTCCAAGGGGGGAATGGGGTCAACAGGTGGAAATAGATCGACCAATTGGGTGATACTCTCTAATGGGAGAGTGGGATCGACCAAGGATGGGATGGGATCGACCGCTTTAGTTTCACTCTCTAAGGGGAGAGAAGGATTGACCAAGGATGGTATCCGATCAACCACTTTGTCAACTGGTGCAATTAAAGATGTGACCATATTGACGACGAAGGAAAAACAAAAGGTTCCCCTAGAGTAGGGGTTCCTTCATTGGTCATTCTGGGAACTGACACCATTAAATAAATATCCAATCTAGAGTCCTCTAGGGAAAACAAACAACACACACTAAAAATCTAGTAAGCAATCAAGCAAACAAAACCTTCTCACAATGAATGCACTAGTTGGTGATGAAATCCAATTTCATGGGAACAAAGTAAGAAGGGGCTGAGACAGAGTGGGTGGAAAAGTTACATTGGTGACCTACTTAACAGACTTACACCCTGGTGCAAGCTCCCACACATAATCATGGGTATACCCTCCAAGGAGCACGAGTGAGTTTGGCCAACGTCGATTCTAGGTACTGTGAAGACTTGCCCCTCCACAATCATCCTGTGTAAAGACCCTAAAGATATAGGCCACTAAGGTTACCAATCACTACAATGATGCCTGGGGAAACAATCGATAGTCTGATCCATGTGCAAGGGCAGGGTATCTAGCCCGAAATCAAATTGAAAGGCTTCCACTCATAATTGTGGGTATACCTCTCAAACGACCTCCATAATACACATAATCTCTACACCAAGACCAATAAAGCAAGGTGAGTAACTCTGCCAGTCTCAATGAGACCTTGTGATTGACCCTTGTGTGAGAAGGGCTTCCCAGGACAAAATGTAGTAAGTGGATTTAACTCTCCCTATCACAAGATACTATGTTTGTTTACAGCTTTGGAAAGTTATCTTTCACACCTATTCCAAAGCCCTACGACTAATCTAATGTAGGTTTTCTACCAGAAAAGATAAAAATGTCTAATCAATTTTTATAAGTGATTTATTTTATGGCTGTTGTTACTCAAAAGGAAAATGGCATTAACAATATGGTGTTTTGACCAACTCAAAAGTTATGCTAAGAGATGAAGATGTAATCTTTTCATTTTGATGAAAGCTATGCTACGAGAAGGAGAAATTTTTTATCATTCCTAGATGCACAATGTCCCAAAATCTTAAACTCATCAATATCAAGATTCTCAAGAAATGAGAAAAAGGCACTGTACACCAATGCATGATTCATGGCCCCTCCATGAGTTTAACGATGAATGATTCAGAATTTAAGACCAAAAAATTCCAATAATCATGCAATTTCGCTACTTCAAATGCAAGGATGCCCCTATCTAATATAAAGCAAGAAATTAAATATTTTTGTTCCAAAAATTTCACTAAAAGCAATAATGAACTTTGTTAAAACAAAGAAACCCAAACTAAAAGTTTTCTTTTAAAGTAAACTATTCAGAAGAAATCTAATCTTTCCCTAAACAATTCTAAAGAAAACACATGCTTTGTAATTGAAAGACACTCAAAGAAAAAGACTAATCCTTCAAAACCAAACAAATCAAAGATGGCTAAAAGAAACTCAAAGAATTTCAAGTAGACTGTAAACAGATCAATATGGGGTCCAAAAGCTCAATCCAGCTGATCAAAGAGAAACTGGGTCATCAAAATATGACAAGACCCAATCTAAAAAGTTTACAAACAAGTTCGCATCCTAGCAGTAGAGTACAGTGTGAGAATTAGGTATTCTCGTAGGATAGACACTGGTAGGGTGCGAGAAGTTCGCACTGGATATAATAGCAGGGTGCGAAAATCAATGGTTTTCGCAGGATGTAGAGAGGTGCAGTGAGAGAATGTCTATAATCAAAGAAAATTTTGAAAAAGGACAGGGAATCTAAGTGAACTTCCAGATCCAGAGAGTCTGGATGGATGTCCCACAGACTCAGAAACTAGAAAACAAGCAATCAAAGGAAGCAAAACTAGACTAACTAGGAAACAATTTGTTCCCTAGTATGGTCGCCAATTTTGTTATAGGATAAATCGATAGGTGCGGACACTAACTTATCTCCCTAGATCCACCTAGATCTAGAACAAAACACCCCAGAACATGATTCTTTCCTTAAGTTTTAAATATTGAATTTACTAACTAAAGAGGGATAGGTGACATACCATTTAAACGTCGCTTCCTCTCGCTATCACCATCCTAGCTCCATTCCAACACTCATGCAATGATGATCTTGCAAAAGAACGCAACCAACCAAAGTGATAGTAATCGCATAAGCTCAATATAAACCTATGTATGTGATCAAGGAATCATACAATAAAACACAACAAGCTTTATAGGAAAGAATCATATTAAATGTGAAACAGATATTATAACCATGGCCTTGATGTCGTAAGGTCCCTTCCAACTGTCCTTCGTTCCCCACACACTTCTTGCTCCAAGGATTCTGAGACCATGGATCTGATATCCACTCACAATATATCTTGACAAAGAAAATCTCAAAGCCACTCTAACCAAGCTAACAATCCCAAGCCAAAAACAACTTAGCCCTTCTCCATGAGATCTCCTCTCCTTTTATAAGATGAATAGGATAAGGTGAGGAGGTTAGGATGATCCCACTAAATCATGAAAGCGAGTAATATCCAAACCATTCGGATGCCACCTCACCATGGAAGTTTCTCCTTCTAGAAGATTTGAGAAAATGCTCATTTTTTCCACGTGTAAGCATTTTCGCACCCTGCCTATAGAGTAACCTGTGAACCTTTCGCAACCCAGCTATGGTGCAGCCTACAAGAATCAAACATTCTCACACCCTAGTCATAGTTCAACATGCAAAAATCATCTATAATAGGGTTTTTACAAAGGGAAATGCAACTTCTTTTCTTAGGAAAATTTCTTCTCCCTTCTTTCTTCACGAACTCAGGCCACTGACCCCTATGAAAACTACAGATAGGATTACATCATTAACAGTCATAGGTGTTAGCGTCGGAAGTCACTCCTGGATTGCTTGCAGGAGCAGAGCCCGACACCCATCAGTTTAATGTCACGATTTGTTTATAAAGGGATGATCGAATGGAGATAAAGGCTCGAGGAGATATCACTCCAACTCAGGGACTGGGTCTGGTATGCAGGGAACAATTGAAGTCTTGATCTAACTTCAGTCAGGGGGTTGATTTAAAGATGAGCAGGTGGAAGACTTAGGAGAAAAATGAACAAACTACCTCAGGCAACAGGCCTTTCGGCGGTCTGTAGGGGAAAAACTCTGAACGCAAGATCCTCCTGGTTCAGGGCAAGGGAAGACTTGACTGGATCCTCCAATTCCAAGTCATTCAACATTATGGAAATCACAGGAACTGATTAGAGACGCCGTAACTATTACAGTGATCCATTAGAACATCATCCTATAACAACCACAACTCAACTGGATCCTCCAATTCCGAGATGCTCTAATACAGTGTAAACAAAGACATGGAAAGAACTAACATCCATCAAGCAAGAAGTCTCAAGAGTCTAGAAATAACCAGAAAACAATGCTTCATTAAAAATTTACAACCAGGAGCTCTACTCAACCATCCATCCTTACCAAAATGGCAAAAACGCCTACATATACTCAAAACAAAACACAACAGCGAAAATGAGATACTGCATTAATAACATTGCGTCTGCATGTCTTCTGATAGTCTGCGCATGCAGAGTAGACGATCGTGCACCTATGATAGACTCCATCTTAACTGTGCGTGGCTCCAGCAAGGAGAGTATCTGAGCCATTAAGTGCTGAGCTAGCGTGTTCAGACTTCCTTCGACTAGTCGAGGACTCGAGCATGGCTTCTCTGGAAAAATGGGCACACAGGACCCCCTTGAGTAGACCACTTATCAGACCCTCCATACCTTGCAATTAATGATTGAGGCGAGGCCTCAACCACCCTCTCTTTTCTTCATTCATTCCTAGCAGCTACCGGGAATTAAATCACATCAAATCGGCGTCTGAAGAATGCAGTGATTCCTCCCTTTGAATCTGAATTTGGGGCCTTTGGATTCCTAGTATAGCCCCTTCTACTCCGTAGGGTGACCATGGGCTGTGACCCTATGCCTATATACCAGAGTGCTGTCGGTGTTTTGGGGTTCGCAGATGAGAAAAGATCAAGATCTTTCTCTTTCAAAGTCGCGATGGGCGTAACGGTCGCCACATGTCCCTCCAAAAAGAATGGCTGAAATGGATTTTCGACGCTTTGGGACCCGAGTGGCCAAATGTTAAACACAAGCACCCCTCCTCCAGGCCTGTTCTTTTATGACTAGGTGCCAGAACCATGGGCCCGGTCCTGAGCACTATCGGGAATTCAGGGTTTGGGGTTTCACAATGCATGAAACAAGGGGTGCCTACTCCTCAAAACCCCGATATGCGATATGCCGAGAAGGCTTAATCTGGCACCACATGTCCCTCTGAGATTTGACGGCCTTGAACTCACTCGACACCTCCATGGGCCCGGGTCCAGGACTCACCCGACATCTCGTGCATAGGAACATAACGGAATTGTCTTTAGCACCTTGGAATCGCGATGGGAAAAGTACCGAGATGGCACTATTTGCTGCCAAGTGTCCCCTCTGGATGGACGGCTGAAAATGCTTCATGAAGTTGCGGGCCCCAGCTTCTAGATGCCTTTGGCACTTTGCGTCTCGCGGCTGGGAGGAGGCTGGTCCTCGTTCTTCAAAGTCACGAAGGGTGAGGAGGCGATGGAGCCCGATCGTGTGCCACATACTCCTCCAGGATGGACGGCTGAGATCTTTTTGGTGATATATAAGCGCTATCCATTGCGCTAATCCTTGCGCAACTCTGCTAACCGTGATTACCCGTCGATCGTTGATCTGCTCTATACATGGATCCTGGCCATTGATGACATAACTTCGCCCGCTCGCTTGATTGGTAACCAGAAGCGAGATTTTTCTGTGCTACGCTTGGGCGCTTGTCATGCAAACTACAGACCTGGGTACGCCTAATCCCGAGACAAGAAATATCGTTAACATTAGGCTCCATGGGGGATAGAGTCATCCCTGTGATGCTCTAAGAACTCACCCGCAGCTTCAGTGCCTTGCTGTTGGGCTATGGAGTCATGCTCAAAACATCCCGCTACTGAAAAATATATGCCGAAAAGTAAAAGCATCAAAACAAGTATACATGCTCAAAGAGCTTATTTATATACAATCCTAAACTAATGAAACACTTTACATGGGCTAGGTGAAAGAAAACTTCCACCATATCCCCTCAAGCAGCTTCCTGGATAGAAGCTCCTTCCTTCTGTCGATGATCACCAGCAGATGGTGTAAGCGTGACAGCAGAACGGTTACACTCTTCAACTCCTCCTTAGAGGTTGGAGTTGAGATGAAATAGGACGGCTCCAAAGCATAAGGGAAATGCCACTCCATGTATTCGTTGACAGGGTCATCAAATGAGTGGCCAATTCCAGGAAATTGGCGATAGACAACCTCTTCTGCTACATAGTTGTTCACCTGCGACCGACTATCTCTAATAAGCACAGGCGAGTGAATAACTTAAATGGGCTCACTGATCTCAGGTGGTGGCTGCTCACTGACTTGATCTGAACAAAGAGCAGACTGCCCCTCTGGTTCTTTTTCCTCTTCTCATTTTCTCTCCTCCAGGTCCGATTCATATTGATCATAAATAGAGACCATGGGGTGGTTTTGTTCTTCCTCGTACTACTCAACGTCTCCTGAAAGACTGAGGTAGCTGATTTCCTCGTGACAATTTTCTTTAGCGAGTAGAGGATAAGGCTCTGCGACCTGCTCTTGGGAATCCAGCATATCGAGCTCAGACTTTGATTCGCAACTATCATAAATGGTCTGGCTACTCTGACAAGCAAAAGGTGATGTCGGGCTCTGCTACTCCTCTTCTAGATAATCATCGAAGTCGGGGGGGAACAAAGCTTCTCCAACTTGCAGAAATGGAACTATCCCCCGCTCCTCCATTTCGACCCCGAATGTAAACACATCGTGGGAAATCTCGTGAAGGAAAAAAGAGCAATCCTCTTCCACAACTACCTCTTCATTGCTTTGATCTGAGAAAACAATCTCATCGGGGGTAGATGCCAAATCATCTAATAAATCTTCAACAATCTCTTCAAAAGAGTTGCTCGGAGGGTCTGCCTCAAGGATTGGAAAATCCTCTGCACAGTCTTCATATTTCAACCCTTCTAATTGGGCAGAGAGATATTTCACCTGCTCTATCAGCTTACTCAGGGCGTCATCCTCCTCCCTGGGAACTTCATCACTTTCATAACCTGCCTCGGATGCAGATGAATGGGGAGGAGAAGGGACTGAGTTCTGATCCAGGTCATCAAGATCCTCCCCACATCTTTCGTCAGAAACAACTTTCTCTTGTATAGAGTTGTGGTATCCCTCACAACAATTATGACAAATTAACTTAGGGGGATACAACCTCTGACAATAGGTGGTGAAAGCTGCATGGAATCCATGGAGTGAAGAAATGCTAGCAGGGGGTAAAGAATGGTACCATTTACGTGCATCCCCTGCTAACGAGAACATGAACATCTTCAGTAACACATCCTCATGATGTATCTCCCACTGACGCATGAGTTCATGAAACTCACTGAGGTGGTGAGCAGGGTTGTCCTCTTCACACTTTCCAAATATGGGCAAATAATCGCCCCATTCATCCAGAGAGGGGACACCATTAGGAAAACCAGGAATAGCAAAAAAATTAAAAGGAGCAAACCTGCAAGCAAGGATTTTCTCCATATCGAACCAGTGGAGTCGCCAATTGATCCTTGAATCATGGAGTTGCTAGGTGAAATATGCGCAGCTTCGAATGTGTCTGGTCCTTGTTCACCATCAAAGGCCAGATCCTAACATTGTTGTTACCCTAGGAAGCTTCTTAGGATGAGAAAGCAGCTGCTGAAACTTTCTCGAGAAAGCTCCTCTGGGTCAACTTTCAGGTGTGCCAACAGTAGCCATAGCTGAAACAATGAAGTGGAAACAATGGAGTCTCCACAGTGGTGTCGCCAGGTTCACAGTAGTAATCTTGAAGGGCTATGATGTCTGATGCACCTTCAGAATCAGAGGCTCAATGTCGTTCTGCCCAGGGAAAATTTTCAACTTCGTCCCCGGCAACAGTGCCATAAATGTTAGCGTCGGAAGTCACTCCTGGATTGCTTGCAGGAGCAGAGCCCAACACCCATCAGTTTAATGTCACGATTTGTTTATAAAGGGATGATTGAATGGAGATAAAGGCTCGAGGAGATATCGCTCCAACTCAGGGACTGGGTCTGGTATGTAGGGAACAATTGAGGTCTTGATCTAACTTCAGTCAGGGGGTTGATTTAAAGATGAACAGGTGGAAGACTTAGGAGAAAAATGAACAAACTACCTCAGGAAACAGGCCTTTCAACGGTCTGTAGGGGAAAAACTCTGAACGCAAGATCCTCCTGGTTCAGGGCAAGGGAAGACTTGACTGGATCCTCCAATTCCAAGTCATTCAGCGTTAGGGAAATCACAGGAACCGATTAGAGACACCGTAACTATTACAGTGATCCATTACAACATCATCCTATAATAGCTACAACTCGAATGGATCCTCCAATTCCGAGCTGCTCTAATACAGTGTAAACAAAGACATGGAAAGAACTAACATCCATCAAGAAAGAAGTCTCAAGAGTCCAGAAATAACCAGAAAACAGTGTTTCATTAAAACTTTACAACCGGGAGCTCTGCTCAGCCATCCATCCTTACCAAAATGGCGAAAACGCCTACATATACTCAAAACAAAACACAACAACGAAAACAAGATACTGCATTAATAACATTGTGTCTGCATGTCTTCTGATAGTCTGCGCATGCAGATTGGACGATCGTGCACCTATGACAGACGCCATCTTAACTGCGCGTGGCTCCAGCAAGGGGAGTAGCTGAGCCATTAAGTGCCGAGCTAGCGTGTTCAGACTTCCTTCGGCTAGTCGAGGACTCGAGCATGGCTTCTCTAGAAAAATGGACACACAGGACCCCCTTGAGTAGACCACTTTCCAGACCCTCCATACCTTGCAATTAATGATTGAGGCGAGGCCTCAACCACCCTCTCTTTTCTTCATTCATTCTTGTCATCTACTGGGAATTAAATCATGTCGAATCAATGTCTGAAGAATGTAGTGCTTCCTCCCTTTGAATCTGAATTCGGCGCCTTTGGCTTCCCAGTACAACCACTTCTACTCCCTAGGGTGACCATGGGCTGTGACCCTACGCCTATCTACCAGAGTGCTGTCGGTGTTTCGGGGTTTGCAGATGAGAAAGGATCAAGATATTTCTCTCTCAAAGTCACGATGAGCGTAACGGCCGCCACGCGTCCCTCCAAAAAGAATGGCTGAAATGGATTTTTAGCGCTTTGGGACCTGAGTGGCCAAATTTTAAACACAAGCGCCCCTCCTCCAGGCCTGTTCTTTTATGACCAGGCACCAGAACCATGGGCCCGATCCTGAGCGCTATCGGGAATTCGGGGTTCAGGGTTTCACAATGCACGAAACGAGGGGTGCCTACTCCTCGAAACCTCGATATGTGATATGCCGAGAAGGCTTAATCTGGCACCACGTGTCCCTCTGAGATTTGACGGCCTTGAACTCACTCGACACCTATGTGGGCCCGAGTCCAGGACTCACCCGACATCTCGTGCATCGGAACATAATGGAGTTGCCTTTAGCACCTTGGAATCACGATGGGTGAAGCACTAGGATGGCACTATTTGCTGCCAAGTGTCCCCTCTGGATGGACGGCTGAAAATGATTTTTGAAGTTGCAGGCCCCAGCTTCTAGATATCTTCGGCACTTCGCGTCTCGCGGCTGGGAGGAGGCTGGTCCTCGTTCTTCAAAGTCACGAAGGGTGAGGAGGCGATGGAGCCCGATCGTGCGCCACGTACTCCTTCGGGATGGACGACTGAGATCTTTTTGGTGATATATAAGTGCTATCCATTGCGCTAATCCTGGCGCAACTCTGCTAACCGCGATTACCCACCGATCGTTGATCTGCTCTATACATGGATCCTGGCCATTGATGACATAACTTCACCCACTCGCTTGATTGGTAACTAGAAGCGAGATTTTTCTGTGCTACGCTTGGGCGCTTGTCATGCAAACTGCAGACCTGGGTACGCCTAATCCCGAGACAAGAAATATCACTAACAATAGGGATGATGAAAATAATGTGTAACAAGGGATTAGTTCCCTCACAAGGGATGCCAGTTAGGGGTAACCCCTTCCATTCTCAATGGAATCGCGGGCAGGGATCCATACCCATGCCCGTCGGATCGGCTAGGTGCATCCCCTTCCAAAATCCTTGGAACACAATGCAGGGAGAAATCCTTGCACAAGCTATCTCGTCCAATTACGGGAGTCATTCGATGAAACCCCAACAGACGGAGTTTCCATATGCTAGTCAAGGCCACAGTTTCTACCATAGCCCTGGCCAACAATCCAACTTTTCCTGGCAACCTAGTGCCAGTCAAACTCTAAGACCCTCTTTTCCTGTCCATAGTACTCAACCTAAACTACCATTTCTGGCAATGCTACATTTTCCAGACTTGTCGATATTACTCAACAACTTAATTTGTCATGATTCATGTTGGCCTCCCATGCCAACTAAGTTTCCCTCAGATATTCCTAAATTTGGAGGTAAGCCTAGAGAATATCTAAGTGATCACGTGACAACTTTCCATTTATGGTGCTCATCAAACTCCCTATGACACGACTCTATCTAGTTGTGTATTTTTCAATGCACTCTTATAGGGGGTTCCATGAAATGGTATATTGAGCTCGACTGCTTGCGGTATTCTTACTTCAATGACTTGGTGATGGTTTTTTTGAACCATTTTCAGTTACCCATGAGATAGGATGCCAACACCAAATTGCTGGCTAACTTTGAGCAAACCAAGGCCAACCATATCTCATATCATATCCGAGAATGGTAACGTCGAAAGAGCTTGATTAAGGTCCAGGTCCCTTTGGATTTCTTTCTAGAGTGGTTCTTGAAGTCTTTGGTGCCTTGCATATCCAAGGACGTAGCGACTTATGGGGTGTTTTCATAGGAGGAGGCGATAATGAGAGAGCAACAACTTGAACTTATCTACTCTCAGCCCAGAATTCTCTATGAGATTTTTCCAGATGCGTCGCGGTCTATTCTTGATAAGGCCAAGAAAATTTTTGGACCCCATGCCAATGGTATTGTGGGTTCAACACAAGGAAATTCCACTGATCTGTTGTCAAATAAATTGCAACAATTGTCAATACAACAGGCCGTGGCCAGCCAAACCTTGAGTTCGGTTGCTCCCCCTACCCAAGCGTTGGACATACACAGTGTGCATTCAACGAACCCTAAGGCCAACCAATAGCCAGAGGGAAAGAAGAAACAATAGAACAAGAAGGGTAAAGGGGACAAAAAGGATACTAACAATGTTGGTGGGGGAAAAATGGAGAAGAGGAAGTCCAAGTATCCATGTAACCTTTGCACGGAAGACCACTCGACTCATTTGTGCCCTCAACTTGCATAAGCTTGGAAGTTATTGGTGCAACAACAACCTGATGTGTTGACAAACCCATTTCCACATCGGAAAAAAATGGCTTAAGATTTAGCACCCCCGAGCACGGAAGGGGGTAGTTAGGGACCCCCCGTGGCTACCAATAATAACCTGGTCGTGAATATTTACATGATGAATTCTGAGGATAATATAGAGACCAATGCTAGAGATTATGAAATTCCAGAATTTGATGAAAAAGGAAAAGAATCCATGAACCCACTAACTCCTCTTCATATTGAGAAGATGGCGGGTGAGAAGATGACTCGCATCTCGAAAGGTGCATTTAAAAAGGATTATCATAATCCAAACACAAGGTTCGCCCATAACTACTTAGTTGTGGAAGATTTGGCATAGAACCCTTGTGTGATGTCTGCTTTGGAAGTCCTCCAGAGTTTCCCTTCACAGAGAAAATATATGTTATTCTCCTTGGGATCGATAGAGACTTGTAACCCGGGAGTGATAGTATTTTATCCAACCGAATTAAAACCTCGTTTTCCTTGCCACTTTGTGTTTTAGATAATAGTGGCCAATAACACAAAATATTTTACTTGAAACCATACAGTGGTTGACGAGGACGCTTTGACTTGCGTGATGTCATTGGTGTGTTGGAAGGCCATAGGCCAACTCGGTTTGTCTCTGTCACTTATGTTTCTAAAGTGTTTGACGATCGGTCATTCAGACCACTCAAAATCATTCCTTCTTTCCCTGTGAAGTTGGGAGGAAAAGCCTTGTCCATCAAAGTTGAAGTGGTCGATGTGCCCCTCGACTACAACCTGTTGTTAGGAAGGATTTGGAATTATGTGATTCATGCAATGGCTTCTACGGTTTTTTGGGTCTTGTGTTTTCCGCATGAGGGCCGGATTGTGACCATTTATCAGTTGTCCTTTTCCCTTCCTGACCCTTCATTGGGGGATTCCACAGTCCCGATGATTGATAATCTGCAACCTAACATTGTCAACTTAGGTGTTGGTTTGTCTCCATTGTTGATGGGAAATTTTGATTACCCTCCACCTTGTGGTGATGTCAAGCTTATATTGGTTGTTCCCAACTAGCCTAGGGCTGTAATATTTCAAGTTTCTTCGTTTTGAACGACTTACTTTAATAATCCATGGACTCTACCTTCCCCATCGACTTCTATGGAAGGGACAAAGCATCCTAGAATGGCCATTCCCTTGTTCACCGCTGAGGTTGCGTACAACATTGTCCAAAACACTTTGGCCAACTCCGATCCGACACCCCCATAGGAATTAGATCCAGTCCTCGAGCCTATTTGGGTTCAAGTTTCTCTTTCCACTAAATATCCTTTGGACATGGTCTTTCCCTCTGATGAGGCGATTCTCGAGGAAATGACTGGTCCTGACAGACCTTGGGACGATCTTCATCATAGATCTTACTTCCTTCCCAAGTTAAGGAGAATAGAGGCGGGAGAATTTGTTTCGACTGTGAATGGAGATAGTGCTTGTCCTATCAATCCTCTAGCTAGGCATGCAGTTTACGCCGAGTATAACATGGAAAGTATCACTACAATGATTCTAATAGAGATATCCAACAATGGTGAAACAACGACTCTTTTCAATTTTAATTAGATAGTAGCAAGGTTCAACATCCCGAAGGAGACTGTTATTGGCCATGGCAGTCACCTTCAAAACAAAATGATGATTGTGTTAACATCAAAGCTTGGGTTGAGGTAATAACATTCGTCACCTTATTACCCACCAGCAAATGGTCAGGTTGAAGCTATGAATAAGTCTCTCAAGACTATTCTTCAGCAGACGATCAATTCTACCAAGTCAAATTGGCATTTGATGTTGTACTCAGCATTATGGGCCTACCGAACATCTGTGAAGACTGCCATGGGTTTCTCACCTTTTCAACTCATATACGGGCTAGAAGCAGTCTTACCTATTGAGTGTCAAATCCCTTCTTTAAAGTTGGCACTGGAATTATTGTCAGACACTTCACCGCTTGAGGAATGCCTACTATATCTCAAGTAGCTCGATAGGCAATGTTGTGATGCAGTCTCAGCCAATGAGGTTCATAAGCAATGAGTCAAGTGTCAATACGATCAGTCCATTCGTCCTCAAATTTTCTTCGAAGGCAATCTTGTCCTGGTCTATGATCAAGACAAAGATCCCCTGGGGGTAGGCAAGTTCAAACCCATGTGGTTCAGACCATTAATTGTGAAAGAGGTCTTGAATAAGGGTGCTTACCCTAGTTGACTTTCAAGGAAATGCCTTGGAGGATCCTATAAATGGGCTCTACCTCAATAATTATTACTCTTAGGTTGGTCACCTGTGTGACTTCTTGTACATATGTATAGTTTCTTATACAATTTTTGTCTTTTTGTTTTATGGACGTGTAGTTATTTATGTCTTGTTTTTCATTGTGGCAGATGTCAAGTGAATTGGAGGTGTTTTTTGGGTTCGCGGATGGTGCTAGCTGACACACTCAGAGGCTTTCTTCCACAGCTTGGGTGATTTTCACACCTGGAGGCCAGTTGCTATCTTCTAGAGGTATTTGTCTAGGTGACACTGCAAACAATGTCTCTGAGTACAGTGCAATGATATAGTTGCTTCGTGACATTTTGTTGCATGGCATTTCACACCTCCGAGTCAACCTATATGATCAGCTAGTTGTGTTCCAGTTAAATGGAGTTTACCGCGTTTATGATCCTACTTTTCATCGAAGTTTCCTTAGGGTATGTCTCTTAGAACATTATTTTGATTACATTACGTATATCCATGTTCCTAGGATATTTAATCACATGACAGATACTCTAGCTAATCACATATTAGATTGGCATGTTGCACACACATAGAAAGAGAAGCACACACATACACATGTACATGCATTTGTAAAAAAATGTGATCCATAAGACAAATAAGATATAAATATAAATATCAAAATGTGTCATGAGTACATAGGTGGGTGTGAACGCCTAAAAAATTGTTCAGTATACATCGCTGGGCTTATTCCCTCAAAAAATACATGTACAAAAGGTGCCCTCGGCACATATAAATTCTAACATATCTAATCTCGGGGTGTATTGGCCTTGCCATAATGAACGACATTGTTGGCTAAATGTCGAAAAAGATGGACCCATGTTCGTGGCACCCCCACTACATGAGACTGCATGGAAGGCGGGAGATCCTCGATCTCGGCCATGGGTACTATGCAATTGAGCATAGTGAGGTTGCGATCTACTCGTCTCAAAACTCTCTCAACCACTCTAGATGGAGGCCCCCCTGTGACTGTTGGTCCGCTGGTTTCTTCTAGTCTCGCCTCTAGTCGAGGACGTCACCGAGTCCTCGTGAAGTCTGTTGTCCACACTGGTCCCACAACTGTACATAGCATATACACAAGAGTTAGTACTTTATACACATATAAAAATGATATATATAAAAGCAATTAAAAATTAAATAACATTAAAAAAATGTTACCTATCTCTCCTCGCTCCTCTTCGGGAGGGATGGGCGTGTCTGGATCCCTGGAAAAGTTGATCCTGACGTAGGGGTAGTCCTCAATCGTCGGAATCTTTCATTCCCACCAATCAAAAAATGTGTCATCGAAGGCCTCTATGGTCCTCCCCCCCCTTGTCATGGCATAAATTCTTCCCATATGCATACCGCTGGGAAGGAGGCCACATGCCCCCGTACAATCTCTCTGGGACTACGACTGGTAACCCTCTTGAAGAATAAGGAACAAAAAATTGTTGGTATGTTGCTCACACTCTGTCAGTTGTCTCTTCATGCATGTAAGCATGGTTGTGCTCCAGTAAAAAATATGTGCCTCCTGGCACTCAATGGAACAATGCATGTGTGCCCGGGAGGCCTAGTGTAGGGCCGCAGATCCATTAATCCTCCCAATCAGTAACAATATCACCCAAAGAGTCAAGATGGTGATCTAATGAATAGGCACCTGACAACCTACCTTCTCAGTGCCAACCTCGCAATACATCTGGATGTAGTCCTCGATGTTGAAAGGCCAAGGGGGGAAGGTGCGTAGATTGACTGGTTCCCCTCTCCTAGAGAAGCCAATCAGGAAGTAGATATACTCAGTCGTCGGAGAAATTAAATTTATAAATGAGTAATTTAAATGCAAGAGGGGTGAAATTGTACTTACTTGGTCCAAGAGAAAGTTTGTTTTGTCCACTGAAGCTCTCGGAATCAACTTCTTTAGCAAAGGATTTTTTTCTCCTTTTGGTTAATTTTCAAACTGCAATGGTGAAAATGAGTTGTCAGCTTCTATTTATAGACCTTTTTGGCCTTTTTTGCCACTTTTTGACCCCCTTTGTCATTTTGTCTTGGCTTGGAGATCACTTGATTCCGATTCCGAGTTTCTTATTGGATGTTATGGTACCCCTTTTTATTTTGGTTTGGTAATTTTTTAGGGATATGTCACTTTTTGGTATCCTTTGGTAAAAGTCGATTTTTTCAAATTTTGCATGTAACCTAGGATTTCATCTCCACTTTCTGCATCTCGTTGTCTTTTCCACTTTGCCATAGGATTGACCCCATTGAAGAGCGACACAGAACCTTCATTGCAAATCTAGAAGTGTCGTAATTAGGTGGTAGAGCCTACTTATACATGGATGCCCTAGGTAGATCCTGGCTACATTTTGGTGTCCATGCTGCCAGTAATGACTATAGGCTCGAGAGTCCTTGTTAGTCCAGTAAGGGTTACGAGATTAAGACTCATTCGTTTGATGCATCATCATGCTTAGCCTTACTCTCAGGACTCCCAAATGAGCACGCTTTACAATTCAAAAGAAATATCCGACGAGACTGTATTTATGCTTTTCGATCTTTTCTGGATTAACTGAGAAAAGTGTCCCCCTAGAGTCTTCTTTAAGCCCTTTTCAGACTCTCTAAACATGAAACTATTTCCGAACGATCTTGTTTCCCTTTACGCTCGCCAAACTCAAATTTGAAGGCACGTTTGTTTGATGGTAGTTTACCCCTTTTTCGGTTCGGACGATCAATTTCACGAATAAAGGTATGCTCTAGGAACTTCGGTTCGCTAGAAGAGTATTATCAGGCGTAATTTTAACCCTTTTTTGGGCTTGAGGGACTAAATCTTTGGAAAATGAGCATTCTCCTTGGCTTTGGTTTATCACCTTTTTTGTGCCTTGGAGATTACTTATGAAAAAGGAACCCCCACGGAGTCCATAGTTAAGCTCTTTTTAGACTCCCTAAAATTGAAAAGATTATCGAGTGACCTTGTTCCTTCACACTCGTTAAATTGGTCTAGAAGAACATCTACTGGCATGAGCTTAACCCTTTTTCTAGCCTGTATATTATAGTGGAAAAAGGTACGCCTTAGGAGATTTGTCTCACCAGGAGATTTCTCCTCAGTAACTTTTATACTTTTTCTGGCTAAGGAGACTAAACTCAGAAAAAGGCTGTGATTCCATAGTTAAGCTCTTTTCAGACTCCTTAAAATTGAAAATATTGTCGAGTGATCTTGTCTTTCTCACACTCGTTAGAATGGTTTTGAATAGACGTCTTTTCGGTGCCAGTTTACCCATTTTTTGAACCTACTAGACTATCTCTGAAAAAGGTACTCCTTGGAGTCTTCTTTTATGTTTTTTCAGACTCTCTAAACATGAAAAAACTACCGATCTTACCTTCTCTGGGCTCGTAAAAATTACATGGAAGGGGTTTCATTGTGTCTTTCTTAATAACATTTGAATCTCTACGTCTTTAGCCTAATTTCGGCTCCATGTTGCTCTCAACTGAACCTTTGAAGCATGCTTTATACGCAAGCCTTGTAGCACTTCTTTCCTCTATGACATGACACCTTGACAAATGGAGGATTTTTGCTCGAGTGCCCTTTTCCTGCACATGTCTCCTTTCTCTAAGCATTAGTTTGTTCCTTGCGCTTGGAATTAGTATTATTTCTTGCGACACTCATTCCTCCTTTGTAACGTAGCATTCCTTTGTTCTTTTTCAAGCTCTTAAAAAACTAAAATAGACAAAGAAATCAAATATCCCAAAAAGAGGGGACGGGAAATACGTATTCTTTTTTTAGCATCACAAAGAGTCACACTTGGACAAATAACATCCTTTCGTTTTCTCATCAAACATTGGGATCTAGTATGACCTTAGTAATTTGTTCTCGCTACATAGAGTTGTGTCCTCCTTTGTTTGGTTACTCTTCCAAACACATGGAGAGATTCAGTTGCCTCTTGCATCGTGAACTTATGTTAATGTCATGCTGCCTGATTTTGATCATCTTTCGTTCTTTTGTCCAAGGGAAGTTTCACCCAACATGATTCGGCCTTTTTTCAGTTTGTCTCTTGACTTCATGAGTATTCCATCCCAAGAGTCCAGCCAAGTCCCGATTCAAAATCGACGAAGTTCTTTTCCTGATCATCGAGATCCTCATATATTTTCCCAACGAGAGGTTGAAGACCTCAGGGTAGTGAGTTATACAATACCATTGTACTCCTACCTGAGCTTTGAAGATATTGAAGTTGTTTCTCAAGCTACGACAACCTCATCTCCAGACATTGGGTGTCACTAGCTTCTTGAAGATGGATACTCTACTTGTATATCTTCGACTGATTTTGAGATGTAGAGCCACTATGTATTGCTCGCAGCTACACTTTATATAGTTATATGACATGGATATGTAGTGTATTTGTTTGGAAACCATGATTTATTTCATCTCGAGAATGGGTATGCCCGCCTCAGAGAGACAATTGTTGTTTTGCAGATGGCACCTCCCGAACTCTAGTCCCATGATCTCTCGATTTCGTACATTGGTGAAGATATTGTAATGTATTTTGGCCATCAGTTGCAATTCTGACCTCACAGGTTAGGGGGCATTTGATATATCCCTAAAAATCCCTATTCATGCATACATGGCCTTGGCCCTCTTACTTGCATTTTTTCCAAAGCACCGTTGAGAAGTTTTTCTTAAAAAACCATTTTTTGGAAGATGTATGCACCCTGCACCATTAAAATCCGTGTACATACACTTGTTGCACCACTAAATCTTGCTCACATACGCATGTTACACCATTACAGCCTACGTATTCTTGCAAAAGTTGCAAAAAATAAAAAGTTGCAAGGAATTCATTGAAATTCACGGGCTATTGGAAGTTTCCCAACTAATCCACCTTCTATAGCCCATCACCCAACTGAACAAACATCCTTTTGGCATATAAACGGAGGTGTTGGGGTCTAATTTCCAATCTAAGCATAAGAACAGTGAAACTCTGCCCAATTTCACTTCCCCTCCTTGCCCAAGATATTGTTTCCTTTGGTGAGATATTTCCTCAGCATATCCTCATAAGCCCCTTCTTCCTCCCTTCAACCCATTCCCTTCCATAGAGGTGATCATAAGGTTGAGAGAAGAAGTTCATTGAAGGTGCACTTGGAGCATGGGAAAGAGGAGCCTGAACTAGGTTCGTGGAATAGTGGCTGACTCAGATTATAAGGTATAATATTTGTATTATGAATAAAAGAATCACATTTTCCTGTCCCAAATAATGGTATTTTGAGTATTTTTATTTATTTATACTTGACATTTTACATCTAACCCTAACTTATGGAGATAATAGCATGCTTGTAGTTCTTTGTTTTCCTATCGTTGGATCCAGGTCATCCTTGGGAGGAGGCATGCAGTCAGTAGAACTTCCAAGCATGAGGACATCATCACCAGACGTGGGATCAAAGGCATAGTTACCTAATCTCTTCTCCATTTCCTTTTTTTACATTAGTTTTGGTATGTTTGGGGTAGTATAGAGAATTGGTTAACTTTTAGATGATTATTCTCTCTGTCTACATCTTGAACCCTGGGGTAGTTAAAGGGGGGTTTTCCTGCTAGCAACGCCTCTCTTATTTCTTCTATAACTTTTTTTCGACTTAACCATTTCTAAAATTACTTATATGTGACACTAGAGGTATATATATATATAGAGACGTTGAGGGGACCACAAGAGCTTTTCTTGTTTTATAGAGATGTTGAGGGGGCCACAAGAACTTTTCCTGTTTTTCTTCTTTTTTATGTCGTCCTCGTGCTATGTTCTCAAGAATTTCAAAACCTTAATATTATGATTCAAAACCCTTCATTTTGCCAGGGAGGTGTAAGTGGAAATTGCCATAATTTATTCTTAAATGTGTTTATTTTCTTTGTTACATTGCTTTTCAAAAATAGATACTCAGGATAATTTGTAGATTAGATAAAAAGTTAGGGTACAATTAGTAAGAAAAAATAATATTATTGAATTTCAAAATTATTCAATGTTATTAGATAGTTGTTGTGTTTTTCTTTTAAGATGGTTAATTAAAAAAATGAGATAAATTTAAACATTTTTTTTTTGGACAATTATTAATAAAATTCTGTTATGTAATTGTTAGTGAAATTGTGATTCTTTATTACTCAAATTGTTATGTAAAAATCTTCCGAAACAAAATGATGACAAGGCTACGGTTGTGGACATGTTTGAGGTGCATTGTAGAAGGTTGCGAAGACAGTTGCGACAAATAGTCTTTGGGTGATGAATATGTTCTTGAGTGAATTGGTGAGGTGAGGCGAGTCGATTGACTCTACCCTATTGTAAACCAAGCTGGAAGTGCTCTCTGTAACTATTTGCAATAAGAAAGACTTACACGGGTTTTAGGCACGGTTCGTGCCCCTTGAACTATATTTCTATGTTGGCTTTGTTATTGTTCTATAGATTTTCTCTTGGAATGATCATGTTCATGGATGAATGGTTAAATAAGACTAAGTATTAAACGTGTTAACAAATTGTCTAAGTAAGTAAGAGTTGCACTAGAGTAGTAGTGTGACTTACCGGTAACCTAAATGAAGTATGGGTATCTTCTAGGTGAAGAGACATAGTCCGAACAAAGTATTCTTGGTGTGCCAAACAACCAAGTGAGAACAATCGCGATGTCACACACTCTCAAGGGATGAACAATCATTGATCCGTTTAGGCATCCTGTAAGGTTGTGATAGTAGCCCTTACAAAAACTTAGAAAAAATTATTTTTTAGAGCTAATCTTTTTTGTTACAAAATGAGTGTCTCAAAAACCAATCATAAAGATAGTGATTGAATGACCATAATAAACACCAAACACCGAAAAAAAAACAAAAAAAAAACAATAATATACCGGAAATTTGAAAGAATGAAAAACAAAAATAGTTTGAAAAAATAACAAACAAAAATGGTTTTCCAAACCCAATGATTTAGACAACTAAATTTTAGGAAAAAATCCCTCCATGCCATTACCTAATTTAATTAAACCAACCATTACTTTTATTACTTCTCACTTGGAAACGATCATTAATCTTTTATTAAAAAGTGGTTAGGTAACAATCCTACTTGATATTTGTTAGTATCCTCATCCTCGTCGCTTAGTGTTGTTTAAGAGATCCAATGTTTGGGTGATGAGCATGTGCGTCCGCATCGCTTAATGTTGTGGTCTACATCATCCG
>JZKD02S1854873.1:814474-827720 GCA_000966675.3 Picea glauca | reverse complement strand
AAGGTCAAGTTCTAAACGATGTATTCTTTGGTTATTATTTACATCTTTTTTTTCAATGATTAATTTTTTTGATTCGGATTCAAAAACAATATTCTGGAATATGAAGGATTCATCTTCGTAAAAAATTAGGGTATTGACCATGTCCATTGAGCAGGTAGGTTGAATTTTGTCTGCGGGTTGATCAAGGTTGCAGAATATGTTTTCCAAATCAGCGTCAAGATCCATGCTTTCACTGTAAGTTTTGGGCTGCTCCACATCCCCTGCAATTATTTTTCCCTTCTTCTACACGGGAAGGTCATTAGGAAGATGTTCACTGTATTTCTACAAAACTATTGTAGAGTTGGTGCCAATAGTTTGTTGAAACGTTGATTTTCTCTAAATGCTGCTTGAAATGAAGAACTAGAGGGGACAATATAATCCCCCAAAAACATCTCTTCCATGCATGCGAATGGAAAATATCCTCATTAATGACAATATCTATGCGTGCTATATGATGACCTGTTAGAAGTAAAGCTTAATTATTGCATACTTAGAAGTGCGAAGGTGGCAGTTACAGTGAAGAACATTTAAGGAGTGAAGGTTTGGTGAACGAACCAAGGTGGCAGCGTGGGAATGACATTCCATGGTATTTTAAATTAAGACTTGGAAGAGGTTGGAGGTTTCCAGAAGGAAGCAATCTGGTGGCGTGCGAATGACATTCCATGGCATTTGAAATTAATACTAGGAAGGGATACGAAAAGACTTCACATAAATTGCATTGATGGCAGAACTTCTCGATCCTTGTGCACATCAATGACAACTTAGATGGTGCCTTCAGGGTGACCTGTTAGCATTAAAGATTTAGAAAGAAGACACACACACACACATACACACACACACACACACACACACACACACACACACACACACATATAAACACTATTTCTTATTATGCAGATATGCGAAGGTGACGAGCACGAGGAAGAGCAAGCAAGGAAGGAATGGCCAAGTGTGAAAGTGCATGATGAAACTGATGAGTTTACAATGCTGAGGCTGCATGAGTCGGAATTGCTCAGCCAAGCGATGTACGAATTTCATTCCATACTTTGCCACTTTCGGGATGGTGGATTCTCGGATGGGCGGGCTCAAAAAAATGCATCTATTGTTTGGTGTTCTACAAATAGCACACACAGTTCTGCGATATACAAATAGACAAGTGGACTTGTGGGTTGGCTTATATTTTATAAGCCATTGACAGTTTCTGGATCATGGTTTCTCGGGCTGGCGGGGTAAAAAATGGGGCTCTATTGCTAGGTTACTTACAAGTAGCTTATGACAATAATTTGACAAGCGGGTTTGCGTTCTGGTTGGCTCAACATTCTACTCCAGGGCTGGCGGGATCCCATAAATGAGCAATACATATAAAATATGCACAGATCCCTTATTCCATACTTCGCCACTTATTCGGATCGTGGAATTGGCTCCGTCCGACTCCCAATGCATATTTCATAATTCATGTGCAACACCAACTCTATGGTTACCAGACTGGTATGTGTAGAAACGAGGCAAAATTAGATATGTACCTTTATTAAGTATCAACATTAGATTTTATACACCATGTACCCATATCGCATTCCATACTTGTGGGTTATCGGGCGGGAGGGGTCAAAAAAATCCTTCTATTGTTTAGTGTTCTACAAATAGCACATACAGTTCCGCGATATACAATTTGACATGCAGACTTGTAGGGTGGCTGAGATTTTAGACACCATTATTTGGATCACGCACTTGCGAGCTGCACAATATGCCTCTAATGTTTCCTGTCCTGCAAATAGCCATTACGGTTGGGCGATATAGAAATTCACAAGTGGACTTGCGGGGTGGGCGGACCAACATTGCATCTTTTGGATGGCAGATGTGCAGGGTAGTTGCCTCTACGCACAAAACAAAAAAAAAACAAAAAAAAACATAGCTGCAAATAAGTTTGACAAACACAGAGAAAGTAAACAAAAAACTGTTTACTGTGGAACACGAGCAGGAAAAGGGTGCACCTTTGCATGGTTTGGTCTACATGTGTGGGTAGGAATTCTTTGCATCCTCTACTTTTCCTGTCTGTTTCTATGAAGAAAAGTACAAAGAAAAAAGGATATGAACATAAGTTCAGATGTTAAGAAAAAGGCAACTACTATGTACATATACAAAAAAAAAATAGAATACGTTAAATAGTGTCAGAAATAGTTTTTGGGAGGACGTACCTTTTTTTTTTCCCCTGCACAATGTAAATTTTATAATTCGAGCAGAACATTGTTTAGAGCGATGTATGTACAAATCAGAGATACAGATATGCTTTGAAACATACAAATATGAGTTTGCAATAACTTTGATGTATATGTCATAATTCAAGTGCAATACCAATTGTATTGTGATCAGACCAATATGTGTCTAAAACAAACATATTGTATTGAGGAATGGGCACATTGGACCAGAGATGGTCAATTAGTGCATTTTGTAAATGGACTGTGTTGTTCATAAGAAAGTAGAGACTGTATTTGCACATGCAGTTTTCCAATTCTTTTGTTCTGCCAGTATTTTGTAGCATATTGATATTGAAGTCTCCTACAAGTACAATGGGTCCATTCAGATGGAAATGGGTCAATGCATTGGAAATAACATGTACTATGTTGGAGAATGTTGCATGGGGAGCAGCATACAGATTCAGTATTGCAACTTCTGTTTCATGAGAAAAAAAATTTGCAAGCACCAACTCAATATTGTTTTCTTCGATATGTATATGGTCCAAAATTGGTAGATGTTTTTTCACCAGTATCATGACCCCATGTTTAATGTAACTTGATATGCAATTGTGATTTGGGAATTGTTTGTTCTGCATGCATAATTCCATGTGTGTTTATTGCAAGCACAGAATATCGGATTGCATTATATCATAGTCATTCAGTATATCATCCATGTGTGAATTTAAGCTGCATGTGTTAAGAGAGAGAATTGATACAGATGAATTTGTTTGTATGGATTTGCAATCATAATGCAGTTGCCATTTTGCAGTGGTCCTTAGTCGTTCCATTTCAATATCAACTTTTAGTTTATCTTTTGTGAGAGGACTTAGTAAATACAAGGACTCTATGCTTCTAACATGGGACAGTGCTGTGTACACAAGTCCACGTATCCGAATTCTAACAGTCTGAAAATCAACTTTATCAAGTGTTAGTCCTTGTGATCTATGGACTGTACATGCACATGCAAGTTTAATCGAAAACTGTTTTCAAATATTCAATTGACCCATCTTTGTTGATGTTGATACTGGCTTCGATATTCGCAAAATAGGTGTCCAATCGCTTCCAATATTTGAATTATGTAGATAAGACAACTTCCTTGCTTGTCGCTTGCCTATATGTGGTTCATGGAACTTAATCCAAAGGACATCCACTTTTTTTGTCTTGGTATAGCCTTTCAGTATTCCATCTGCACCATTCACCAAGCCATCATGTGAATCATAGTTGTAGGAATATATTTCAACCAACATTTCTAATTTGAGGACAAGCTGCAAAGGTAAAGTGACTGAATGTTCATGCTATGGCACATTTCCATGGTTGTATTCTTGTAGGTCAATGGAATTGATGATGATATCATCGCCAGGCATTAGGGAGAGCATGTGGTTGTTATGGTTTGCAACATACTTATTTATGTAGAAAAGGTAAGGGAATGTTGGGTCTGTTGGTGCAGGTCATAAGCATCTCAAATTGATATGGGTCAAGTCATCATGTGTTTGGCTATTGGTGTGCATTCTATTTAGAATTGCAATGAATGTTTCATCTGTTTGGCGCATTGTAGTATGCAACTCAAAGCATTTAATATTGTCTCTCCAGAAGTCATGGGTGATTGTTTCCATGTTGACCGTGGGTTGTTCAAATATGAAAGAATCTTGGATGGGTTGTGCCTGGTAAAGATCCCCACAGAATATCATGTCAATGTTTCCAAAGTATTTCGTCTGCACATGTTTTATGATTCTTAGTCAGCTATTAATGGAATACAAGAACCAAATCCCAATCAAAGATGCTTCATCTATAAAGACAAGTTGGAGTTCCTTATAAAGCTTAGATAATGTATCCAACATTTCCTTGCTAAGTGGAATAAATTGTGACTTGTTAAAAGGCATTAAAAATGCAGAGTTGACTGTTGTTCCACCAACATTGTATGCCACTTTTCCTGTGTATGAAACTATTAGGCCCTTTGGTTTCATAGGATCGGAGGAATTGTTTGAATCATAGATTCGTATAAGCATTGGAATAATGCTTTTGCTGTGAATGTTTTGCCTGTTCCTACTCCACCTGTAAGGAACACGTGCACATGATTGTTCATGTTCAAGCATTTTTTAAGATCAATATTCTTTACAAATGTTTGTTGTTCACAATTCAACAAATGTCTTATTCTGTGGTATTCATTATTTTCAATTAGGAAAGGATGTTTTGTAACTTGAAAACCAATATTGATACGTTTTTCACTTTCAGTCACTGTAGGAAGAGGCAAATCTCCTTGTAAGTCATAGGACTCAGAAGCAGTTCTGGTTGTTTTTGGGTCTTTGAATGTGTCATCATGATCGCCATGGTTTTCTAGGTCATTAAGTGCAACCTCTAGATCACCCTATTTTGGATTAACATTGTAGGTAAATATAGCTTCATTGATGTGCACCATAGTCTCAGACGTAAAATACATAGCCTCCCATGTACAGAAGCTATGCATTAATGTCTCTTCATTTTCATCGAACAGAACGTACAACAACAATTTTTCTCTACAATAGTTTTCATAGTCACAATGTTTGTTGTATTTGACAAATCGTATGACAAAGAGTTTTTTTCTTTTTGATATGGGTGCACCAATTTTTTTGTAATGCGATACGAATTCTGCTAAGCAGATATGGCTAATAAGAGATGGACACTGGATGTAATAATCAATAATAGAGCGACATACCACATCCTTTGAATTGTCCGGCTCTTGTTGCAGCAAAACTGGTGGTTTAAGGACAAATGTGTGTTTTTCAAGTGGAGATGTGTTTGTGAAGACACATTTTATTGAACTACAAGTGAGGGGAAAGGAAATTTCAATGTGAACTGCTTGCTGAGCAGACATTTGTTGAAGATTAAGCAATGTATTTACAAGTGTGCGTATCATTTGTATGGCATCAATATGACTTCTTTCATGTTCTTTGTGTATTTTTCTGAATGCACTTGTCATAGATTTGTCAATCTTCATCATGTACAAGGTACAATATGATGCTGCTGCATATGCATTCAGCACGTATTGCACATCTGTATTTTCTTTCCACATAATTGGCATATCCTTGGAGAAACTGTTGTTCCAAATATGGGAGAGTTTTCGTTTAAGGAAAAGTGTTGGTTGCCTAAGCATACATTGTATGGCTTGGATGTACTCATCTTCTGAAATATTTACCTGTGTCAAGAAGGCATCAAAGCTCATCATTTCGTCAAATCCCCCTTCTTCTAGAAATGCGAACAAGGATTTAGATTTCTCAAAAACAACATTTTCCTCTACACTAACTGGCTCTATGATTCTTGTAGCTCTCATTGGCGGCACGAGAAAGTTGTATCTGCAATGTGAGTTTTTTCATTTTCTACAACTTCTTGTATGGTAATGTCTATGGAATTTCGCAAGTTCTGGATCCAAATGATCTGTGTTTCATGTTATGTATTTATCCACAAATTTTTCGATCTCTGAATTGTTATCGACTCCATACACTGGTGCATCCTCTATCCACAACAGTGCATGGTCATGTTCTATTATGGAATTCAGTGATAAAAAAGTAGTCCGATATTTTTCCGAAAAATGTTTCATCATGGCATATCAATTGTCTCAAAGTATTTATTCTATGTCTGTAGTAGCGAGTACATGTCACCGGGTATTTTCTTATGAGGTAGTCAATGTCGCTATTTTACAGTGTATTGGTTTCTTTTTTACGTTTCTTGTTCTTATGCAGGTTAGATACCGCAACCACCAATGGATCCCAGCAGTGCTCTGCACTTGTAAATGATGAAAAATGTTGGCGGGTCTAATTGCCGGATCATTGCAAATTTTTTTTTTTTGTTTTGTTGCAAATAGTCAGGAGAGGTGCAGATGTTTTTGAAATCTATGTATCCAATATTAGATTTCAGAATTTTTTCTAGGTTAACTTTGTACTTCACATCCTTCGCGAACAACTTTATTCCTTGTAACTGGCCTTTTCTTACTCAGACCCACATGCAGGACAAAACTTGCTTGATTATTATGCGCATTGTTTTGAAAAACAAATTTGTTATGTGACAGGAGAAGCAACCGCTTGAATGTAGCAACTCCCATCAAACTATTTTATGATAACTGAATCGTTCTGTAATATCAGTGCCATGTGGATCTCCATAGAAGAGTGTTGGAAAGTTCATTTCCTCAGCGAATTTTTCCTTGAATATTCCAAGTGGACGCTACCCCTCGGCAGGTGCAATTTCGACAATTTTGTTTTGCAAGTCATGAATGCACTGTGAATCACTAAATCCATGCACCAATGTTTCAACAACTGTTTCATTGTCCGATTCATCACTTGCATCAAAATCACTAGGATTTTCAAGAGTATCTGTAGAGTCGCCATGTTCTTCTGCAAGAACATTGTTCCAGTTGGCATTTATACAAATGTTCTCTGCTTTGTACAGGGTTCTGGAACATAATTCCTTTAATTCTTTCATAACAACATGCACACGCACTTTTCCTGTCTGATAGGCATTTTTGTGTCGCAAGCGTCTTTTCAGAGCCACAACGATTGTAATTGTATTGTTAATAGATCGTGGCAACTCTTTTTGCACAACATCTAGTTGAACAAGCACATTAATAATTGATCCTGTTAAGCTCATCTGGGGTCATTTATAGCCCCAAGGTCTGATTTCAGCAAACGCAATTCGCAGAGACACAAGTCTCTCCTCAATTTTCGTAAGTGCACTTACATCTGCTAGTGTTGTATTACATCTTATTCAGTTAGGGGTTGCAAACTGTGGCAGTTTTCCATTTTCAAGTGATTGTTTGCATGGAAGACAAACTTTCACACTGGAAAATGGTTTATCCTGGGCTATCAAGCAGAGGTATTCTTCTTGCAAATCAGGCCTGAAAGACTTACTGTTTTTTGAAAAATTCAATTGTTCACAAATTGCACATGCAATGGAAGGAGTGTCTTTAATTTGTTTCATGTAGTTCTGTCTTGCATTTTTCTTTCGCAGGGAAGTATTCGTAGAAATTGTTTCCTAGTTTTCATTGCTACTACTGCATGTTGTTTCTTGTAGATTATGAAGTCGTACAGTTGCATCACCATTCTGGGATATGCAATCGCACCTGTTTATGCTTTGTTCTGCATGGACAAATTTATTTACATTGTCATATGTGAGTTTCTCTCTAAAAGGAAGTGTAGTAATGTATTTTTTCTCTCGCACATGACCTTTTTCAAGTTGTGGTAACTTAGTCTATGTTTCTTGCCCAAGGGAAGGATGAGATGGTGGTAACTGGGATGAATTTCACTTTCACCCAGTTTCTGAGAAACTACTCTACGTTTTTTGTTCAAGGTCTCTATGACCTTAATTGAAGTTGGGCAAATTTGACGAATAATTTTTTTCAAATTGTGATAAATTACTCTACATTTTTTGTCTAAGCCGTCTATGGCCTCATCACAACTGTCATGAATTTTACGCATGTTTTTTTTGTTGAAGCCCTGTCTGCCCATATCGTTACTAGGAGGACTTTCATTTTCACAAAAAAACATTCCACGTGTATGAAAATTCTATGTCGTTTGGGTGGCATGGACAACCAACCCTGAACTACCAATATGTGCAAGAAAAGGTTCATAATGGATATGTGTTGTATCTATTTTCAATGAAAGGATGTCAATTCTTCGATCACAATTTGAATCAATAACCCAGGAATGGACAGTGGCATCTGGCAAGGGAAACCACACCTGGATATTAACCCTGAATATGACAGACAACCATTGCAAATAGAATCTCTAACCCTCCATATGCCCTTTTTCATATGGAAGCGCCATGTTCACAAGGTATTCCTGCCAAATTCCAACTATCAACATATTTTCTATGAGATATGGGCAAAGGTGCTGATGCAAGCACCTAAAAGCCTATTGGTTGCCACCTATAATTGCATTACAAAAGTACTGTATAGTGTAAAGTCGTAGTGACTGAACATCGAATTCTGCTGGTACCAAACAACAAATTGCATTGAACAAACTATCTCCACAGCTAGACACAACATTTGTTGCCAGCTATAAACCATGTCAATCTATGCCATGGCAATCTTTGCATTGCGATTGAAGGTCTTTGCAAATAATGGACAAGTAGATACGAGGAACTTCTATATTGCATATGGGCATTTTTCTGTACACCAGTGGTTCATAATGGACACTAAGGGAATTGGCATCATGGAACAAGATGCAATATGGATTGTTAGATGCAGTTTTATTGAATAGTAGATATCTTGTTTTTCTTGACAATGACCAAATGGCAACTGATATATTCAACCAGTTAGACAACCATCGTATACAAAATTTATCTACCCAAATTCCCCTCTCATGCAGAGGCAGCACTAGAGATACAGACAACAACATTTTTGAAAAATACGTAGTGACATCTTGTATTCCATGCAACTGTCGAAGAAAATTAGATTCCAGTTCGTATTCATAGGACTGCAAAGCCTCGACATCACCATTTTTAAAACAGGTCAAGAAATAATCTATCAATCCATTGCGTAGCTCGGTTGACGAATAGCGAAAATGCAATAGAACCTGGAATGTATCAAAAAGGCAATCCCCAACAATATACGAGAATGTATCCAATATAAAAAGCGCATTGTTATGCAAAACCACGTCAATGATTTCGTGTACAATGGACTGTGTAGATATTTCGTACGACTCAACATCTATTACCTCGTTCATCTCTTCAACTGTCACTTTGAAGCTATTTGCTACATAGTTTCACTTTCTATGAAAACAGAGAAATGTAGGAGAAAAAAATAAAAGGTAGCAAAATAGAAAAAAAAAAAAAAACAAAGCAGGGCACCAATTTCCATATGTATCTTTGAACCTTATTCTTCTCAACTTCAATACCCCCTAGTCCCCACAGTAGATGACAAGAAAACAGAGAAATAAATAAAACAATAACTTTACTCAATAGAAATAGAACAGGTAGACACAGTGTTCCCACCCACAAAATGAAAGCATACCCTGCGTACAGACCCCATCCGATGGTTCCCTCTTCTGATGGCTCCCAACTACTTTTCGTAAAGCCCTCTGCATTGCAAGACGCATGCTTTCTAGGAACAGAAACTAAGAGAACATAAAAACATGGTGGGACTGCCACCATTGAAAAACATCAACAACAGGGAAACTTACCCATCAACAAAGGATGATAAGAGCTCAGCACCAAAAACTGCAAACCACAACAACAGGTCCAACAACTTGCAAAGTTGAAAAACAACAAACTAGTGAACAACCACAAAGAGCTCAAACTACAATTGTAGGACCTCAACTTTGCAAAGTTGAATCAAACAAGAACCAGAATCATGGAACGAAGCACTGAACAAGGATTGAACACTCGAGCACCGATGCTGACCATGAAGGAAATTGAATTGCAAACCATATGTACAATAATCATTTAACACTACCAGAGCTGTTAGTTAAATAATTAAGACTATCAAGACCACCGAAGGGCATAGGCTTGTGCAAGCATTTAAGAAAATATGTAATGTGGCAAGCCTGTTCTCTCAAAGCATGCAACAATAAAGCAAAAATCAGACATAGTAATATGGTAGAGAATGTATTCTACCCAATATAAAATGCTAAGGGAGACATTCAAACTAATGATAGCATTAATCCACCGTCGACCAATGCATAATAAAATATATAATTCAAAAAGACCATATACTACCAAATACTTTGGACAGGTCAAGATGTTTAACATTGGGAATAGAAAAGACTGCAATAAGGCCTCCAATCCTTTGTCCAATAAGATCTTGACAAACATGATACTTTTTATTATATTAAAATCGATGTCTTCACTTCCCTTGTTCCAACAATAAACAATATGGAAATATTTATGGTCAATGCACAATCTAATACCAGGTCAATGATTTATCGATCGCTATAGTCCCTCTACGCCTACGACAGGGACTAATAAGAGTTCGGAGCCAAAGAGACAAAAGAAAAATACTCTAGGAACATAAACTGTTGTATGACAATCCCTTGATTTTATTGTGGGACAAGGGACCAACCAAATTGGTGCATGAGATCTCCTTGATTGTGGGACAAGGGACCCCCTCTACCCAACATTTGACTGGTAAAGTCTATTGAGGTATACATACCCTACCCCTTTGGATTTGAACTTATGATATTTTAAGAGGAAACACATGTTTTTAACCATTAGACCCACTCAAGTTGTATATAATTAAAGAAACCAAAACTCATTTTAATTCCCAAGATTACAAATCTGACAACTCTCATCAAAATTTTGATAAACATTATGTTTTCAAAATTATATATTAATATTGACATATGAAACATCCTGAAGTTAAAACACCATTTTTTATAAAAACATAATGAAATAATTTGAACACCCTTTCATTCAGAGGCTATTTACTTGCAAAGTAAAAACTCACAAATCACATAACATCGACAACAAAGAATACCTAGCCAACAGTCCCTATCTCTGTAATGGTATATCTAACAACAGAGAATATGAAGCCAACATCTAAAACCCATAAAATACGAAGGCTTCAATGTTCAACGAACTTTCATTCCCACAATCTCAAAAAAATGGAATATCTAACAACAGAGAATACGAAGCCAACATCTAAAACCCATAAAATACGAAAGCTTTTACGTTCAACGAACTTTCATTCCCACAATCTCAAAAAAGACCACCACGTAGATGCAAGACAAGGTGGAGGGTGAATTCCTTCTGATTGTTATAATCGGCCAGGGTTTGCCCATCCTCATATACAAACACCAAACCATATTCGATTAGGAGAATGAGTACCGAATATGAATGAATTAGTAAATGAGACACTCTAGCCGACAAATAGTATGATTCATAAAAAAGTGCTTAGGGTCGAACCAGAGAATACCTAGCCAAGAGTGATGACTTGATTCCTTCTGGATATTGTAATAGGAAAGAGTGCGTCCATCTTTGAGTTGTTTTCCAGCAAATATCAACCTCTGCTAGTCGGGTGGAATCCCTTCCTTGCTTGAATTTTAGCCTTCACATTGTCAATTGTGTCAGAGATCTCGACTTCCAGAGTGATGGTCTTGCCCGTGAGGGTATTTAACATTAAGTGCAATTGACAATTAATACCTTCCCAATCTCTGTAATGGAATATGTAACAACAGAGAATAGAGAATTACGAAGCTAACATTTAAAAGCCAATAAAACACGAGGCGTTTATAGGGCAAAGCTTTAACATTAAGTGCAACATTCCCCGCAATCTCAAAGCCCACCACAAGTACAAGATGCAGTGTCGATTCCTAAGTCCTCCCATCTTCAAGCTGCAAAGATCAATCTGTGTTGATCCGGAGGAATCCCCTCCTTTTCCTGCATGTTGGCCTTAAAATTTATCAGAGCTCTCAACTTGAGAGGTGTGAATGATTGATAACATTAAGGCCAAGATTCAGGACAGGGTGACATCCCATCCTCCACCTTCTAGTGCTACTCTTTGTAAAGCCACATTCTGCTAGAGAATCAGTGGACATCCCCACTGTCATCCTCTCCACCCCACACGCATTCATGCATTCTTCCGTTTCTATCAATTCATTCAAATTCTTAGCTATAACCTCGGTTCTCTACACATCATTAATTACCTGATCAATTAAGAGGAAAGATAGGCAAACCCAATACTTGATAAATTCTAAAGCAAGAGATGCAAAGAGAAATATAGAACATAAAACAATATATTCAAATGTATGAAGAAGAGTGTAAAAACAAAGTTATAATGTAAAGGGAAATAGCTGAGCTAAATAGGCTCAAGCAAGACAAAAATAGAAAGTACAACTATCCAGTACAACTGGCAGTGTACAGTTAGACTGTTGAGGTTACAATATATTTAACACTCCCTCTTAAACTCAACAGTTACAATCATCAGCACTAATTATGCCTAAGTGCTGTCTCTGAAAATCAAAAAATGACTTTCCTAGTGGCTTTGTAAAGATATCAGCAAGCTGATCTTGAGAACCACATAATTGTAGTGCAATATCCCCATTATTGACTAGCTCACGTATGAAATGAAAACGAGTGTCAATGTGTTTTCTTTTCTTATGAAACACATGATTTTTGGATAAAGCAATTGCTGAAGTATTATCACAGAAAATAGGAGTTGGATCCTTTTCTGTATGTGACATATCTTTCAATATTCTTATCAACCATATAGCTTGACATGAAGCTTAGGTAGCAACGACATACTCTGCCTCTGCAGAAGATATTGAAACAATTGGCTGCTTCTTTGATGCCCATGAAATTAGGTTCGTGCCCAGTTGAAAAGCATGTCCAGATGTGCTTTTCCTGTCATCTAGGCTCCCTGCAAAATCACTGTCTGTGTAACCAGAAAGTTGATTACTATCAGATTTAGTGTACCATAAGCCGAAATTGAGAGTTCCTGCAACATATCTCAAAATTCGTTTCATCATTTTCCAGTGCGAATCTTTGGGTGATTCCATGAATCTGGAAACAAGGCTAGCTGCATACATAATGTCAGGCCTAGTTGCTGTAAGATACAACAAACTGCCTACTAAACTTTTGTATAGGGTAGAGTCCACTGTAGGACCTTCATCATTCTTGCTCAATTTTGTGCCTAGTGGTATGGAGGTTTCTGCTTGATTCCATCCTTTCATGTGAAATCTTTTGATGATGTCTGCTGCATACTTTTGCTGATAGACAAAAATGCCTTTGGCTGATTGATGAACCTCAATGCCTAAAAAATATTTCATTATGCCAAGATATGTCATCTCAAACTCAGATTGCATGGCATGTTTGAAATCTGTTAACTCAAGATTTCCAGTATAGATCATGTCATCAACATATAAACATACAATCAAAATTTTACCGTGTTGATCTATTTTGGTGTAAAGAGTTGGCTCATTTTGGCTTCTGTTGAAACCACTTTTGATCAGATAAGTGTCAATTCTGCTGTACCAAGCTCTTGGAGCTTGCTTTAAGCCATACAAGGCTTT
>JZKD02S1854873.1:749016-763554 GCA_000966675.3 Picea glauca | reverse complement strand
TTCATCTGTGTTAAGTTTATTTTGTTGAATTACTGTTTAAAAGATATCTGATGAATGAAGAAATCCATAATAAGATCTCTGGATGCACTACTGTTTTCATAAGAATATACAACAAATGATCTCTATGAAGTAGACTAAGATTTGTCAGTGAAAGAAAAGTTAAAACAAATTTTTGATAGCTCAAAATACTGATTCACCCCCCCCCCCTCTCAGTATTTCTCAACAGGTTGTTGGTCATGCACATGTAAGATGAATTGGTTGCAGGGTTGTTCTTCTATAAAGTAAGAGACTATGATTGTGATTGCATTTTAGGTGTAGACGGAGGTTAGTTATGCAACTCTATAATTAAAAAATGAATAAGAAAACAAGGGTGAAAGAAACTCAAGGAATGTTGGTTTTCCCTCTTAGGGTTTTCTAGGGTAAAATCTCTATTTACTTAGTGTGTTTTTCATTTAGTTTTTTCTTAATCTATCTTCTCTTTCCTGGTTGGTTTAGTGTGGGTATTTATTTCCTTAAAGATGGTATCAAAGCACATCTTATTCATTCTGATACAAGTGGTATTATAGTGCATATATGTTTCTCTATACAAGTTGTATCAAAGCAAGGTTAAGTAGATCTTGGATCTAAGCTAAACCTAGGTCTAGTGGGATTTGTAATTCATAGATATTTAAAGTTGTGATTGAAAGAATGGAAAGCAGTTCAAGGATAGAGATAGAAAAATTCAATGACCATAATTTTGAGCTTTGGAATCTTAAAATTGAATATCTTGTTGTATATCGAGAACAACAGATAGTTGTGAGTCCTGAAACATATTGATGAAGGATCCCATAATGCACAATCCCACTTGGCCACTGGTTCCGGTCAAAATTTCAGAAGACATCCCAAAATTTGATGGAAATACGGGAGAATACCCCACCACACATATTACAACCTATGATCTGTGGTGTTTCTCTAACTCTCTATTGGATGACAACATTTGTTTACATATTTTCCCTCGCACCCTAACTGGAAATTCCTTTTAAGTGTTTCATCAAGTTACCAACTGCTTCATTTAACAACTTTTGTTATCTTTTTAGATCAGGAGGTACTCCACATGTTTTGTATTGTATGTCGATGTTACCTTATGTTGAAACTACTAGGAACTTAACTTTGTAACAAGTTTTTATAAAGTTGTGATAAAGTGGTTCTTTTATTAAAGTGATTTTTTTAATGAAGTATGCCTTCTAATATTAAAGTGACTTTATTTCATAAAGTGCACTTATGTTATAAAGTGAAATGTACTTTAATATTTTAAGTGATTTATTTTTGAGGGAATGAATCATGGCCCTTGATACTGTAAAGGAATAATTAGATCTTGGTCTTTGGATTTGGGATTTGGGAAGGTGAAAAGACACTTTGGAGGGAAAAGGTCATCTTCAGATTTTATAAAAGAATGCATTGGGTAGTGTGAAAGACACATTGAGAGATTTTCTAAGTAAGCTTGAGAGAGGAAAGAGGGCATCAAGGAGGGCACATTTCCCAAGATATGTAGGGCAAAAATCCCAAGGAAGACATTTATTTTTTGTGCTGTTGTGTTTTTCTGGGACAGGTCGTGTGATGCAATTACTAATTTCGTTATTGTTTTAACAACTTTTGTAATGTATGTGTTTACTTTAACGTTTTCCAACATAGACCATTCACAGTATTTATCGATCTAAGGCTTATGATGCTATGATCACTTTACACTTAAGTATAGAGTTGTGCTATGATGTGATAGATCTGATGATGTGTCCTCTGTAATTCACTTTATCACACAAAGTCTCAGCTGCGCTTAGGGTCATACCTCCTTCCCTTCCAAAAGTTTGAATATGCCAATAGAACTAGACTACGATGATACCTTTGTTGGTAACCTCTGATAACCATGATCTCCAATTTTACACCAACAAATGGTTTCGTTGCTGGGACTTGAATTTTGAGCAAGTTTTCAGAGGATGCAACATCACATATTTAAATATGACATTGAAAGATGGTGGGAAAGAAAGTGTGACAAGTTTATATTCCAAGAAACTAAGTTACAACTTAAAAGTTCAAGGGATGTTAGAGAAACAATTTTCTATTCAAAACCAACCAGTGATCAATATGAGATATTCTGGACCCAATTCCTAGAATAGGTCTACCAAAAACTCAATCGGTTACAAGAAGCAACATAATTTAAAGATTGCATCAAGAAAATATTTAATTGGACGATTGAGAGACTCACTACTCTTCATAAGTTAGATCACCAGATTTGTCGAGCTGTGGACTTCTGGGTCCAAACTACCCTAGAAGGATACATCATTGAATTTTCTGCAGAAAATCACTAGTCATTCTCAAAGGCAGAAGCAATATTTTACGAGGGATCCCGAGGGAGATTAATGAGAGAAATTTCATTGTGGATGAAGATATTGTTGGTCGAAGAAGGAATGATGCTAGTTCCTTTGGCTGAAATGGAAGTGTAAAACTCTTGTTCATGAGGGGCGGGTGATTTAGGTTAGGATCCATGAGCTAGGATATGGAAATTCTTGAGGTATAGGGGGTATTTGTGAGAAGAGTTCCAGAGACAAGCAGGCTCAAAAAAGGGTCGTGGTTATTGAAAAGAGGTGGCGAGAACACATGTGAAATTTGATGAAGAGGTTGGATTAGTCATGGAAGGATATCAACCTAGAGAAGAGTTATAAAGTAGAGTTAGAGAAGTTGAGAGAGTTGCAGATGTGTGGAAGGCTGGATATTCGATGGGTAAAGGAGATATTCAGAGAGAAAGGTGAGAGTTCTAGAGAAAGTCATCAAGGTGAATAAAAATCATTATAAATAATAAATATCAGAGTCACCATAGATGAACAAGACTTAACCAGAATTTCTCTTATTTCTCCTCATTCTAGTTCAACTAGTTCAAGTGGTAGCAATAGTAGTAGAATATAAAGTTTTTTAGTGTTATCACAACCATGAACTTTAGGGTATCTATTGATAGGGTCGCCAAGTCCTCCCATGGCACTTCAACACTCCATATCCATCACCCGATACCCATAATTTTGGGGTAAAGGGGATGAGGATGTTGAACAACATTGGTTCCTTTGTGAGGCTATATGGTGGTCTCGAGGGACCTTAGGTGCTAATAAATTAGTTGATTTTCAGACCACCTTGAGAGGTGATGCAGGATCATCGTACAAATCCAAAGAATGCACCTAGCCAAAGGAACAACTGGACGCGCAGATGAAAAAGGGGCATGTTTTTATGAAAAGGTTTTGAATTTTGAAATCTGAATCATTAATGTAATAGCTAGGAGAAGCATACTTACATTTATGTCTTGGAGATATGAACAGATCTAGAGAAATTACTCTCATCTTTCGGTTGTAATAGGTATTTAAGTCTATTAATGTAAAGTAGGTATATTTAATTTAATAGATTAGACCGTTTAGAAGCGTAGGAGGGAAAACGAATATAGACACCCTCACCCTTGTATCATTGTAATTTTGGATGATCATTCAGAATTCATAAGATTTAGAGCTGTAGCAGAGAGCTGTAGAGAACAACCCATGTACATGAGCAATTGAGTTAATAGATGAAGCTTTGAATCAACTTTCATGGTGTTATGATGCTTATTGTTTACATTTGTTGAATGGTATGTTTACAGTTGATTTGTTCCTCTGTTATGCATTTATTTCAATGTTGTGTTGTGTGTATGATTTCATGTTGAATGTATGAAGTATGAGAGAGGAGAAGAATGAGTTTCAATTGTTTCTCTTCCTGAGAATTACTGCAAAGAGTGCAGTGAAGATCCCCAAGGTGTGTGTTGACGAGGGTCTACGTTTTATCTCAGAAAGCTCAGGAGAGATATCGTTGTTCTCATACCAGTAGAAGTGCAGGAGAAACATAGAGCCATGCAAGGTGTGCACAGGCTGGTGGAAGTCTTAGAACTTATCAACTAAGTGGAAAGTTGAAGGACTACTATTGCAAAGAGTGCACAGGGTCGAAGACTCAAATAACCAGAGGTTATTTGAAAGTTTGCTGCAAGGAGTGCGAGCAGGGATCCTTTTGGGAAGCTTGAGTTTACAAGTGAAAGCTCAGGAAGGATAACACCTTTTAAGTGTTCAAAGGGAGACAGAGACCAAAATCATCGCATAGAAATTAAGTTCAGGAGGGATAACACTCAGTCATTGGGAAAAACCCATTGAGGAGTGAATCGGGCAGTCATAATTCTCCGTAGAGAGCTCGCGAAATCGCAAGGACCGTAGGATCTAGAGGAGCTATAAGGTGGTTAGGAATTGGATGAATCCCCCACCCTGATATCAAGAATTGACGTGAGGTGTTGATAGTGGTTTGATATGAGTCATTGATCTTGTTTCAACCCACATCGTTGGATCATTTCGCGAACTTGGGGTTCGTGAGTTTGGAGGGCAGACCAAATTTCTTGGTTTCACGAAGTTTCGAGTTGCGAGGAGCAAGGAAGGAGATCCAGACTATTGGATCCAAATCACAGGAGAACCATTAGATCATAACCTTCGTGGGGTATTGCGTATTGGGAGTTCGGTGGTTGGAAGAATTTCTTTTCGATTGCGAAGTCACAAAGTGGTGAGCGCTGAGGGCTCGGGCGAACATGTGTCGTTTTCGTTAGGTGGGGACCGTGTGGTTTACAAGTGGCACAAACATAGAGCGCACATAAAAGATGGAAGTAGGTGACAGGTGGTGGACATGCGTCGCCTAGGAAGGAGTCAACCCATTGTTGAATTATCGCATCTCGGGGATTCGCAAAGGAGGAGCACGAGGGCTCAACACTCCAACTCGTGAAGTTGCGAGTCACGAGGGGTGCTAGAGTTAGTCCCTAGCCAGTGGTCACTTGTAGAGGGGTTAGTGAAGAAGAAGCCATACCCGTATCGCATCTTGGGTATCAAAAGTTTGGAGTCGAGGGTCTTCAATTCAAAAACTCGTGAGATCACGAGTCACGAAAGGTGCTTGCACTAAGGCCCAGGTTGTGTTCGCATGGAGATGTAAGGCTTGTGCCTGGTGTTAAGTTGCACAGGGTGGGTTTTCACAAAGGACCTGTGGATTGTGTAATTCGAGGTTCCAATAGGGATATGAGGGAGCTGCTTTGGCTCAAGGAGAAATTAGAATGATCCTATGCCGATCTCGGACAAAGTGTCGAGGTGTGTGTCAATTTTGGTATCAGAGCCCAGAACAAATTCTTTCCTTCTATAGTAGAGAGAAAAGAGAAAAAATTTCCATCCATGCTGCCGAGAAGAAGAGATAGGCTAATGCCTGATCCAACAATGGAAAGAGAAATGCATGAGTTACGTGCCAGGCTTGATGCTATGGAGACATCACAGAGGCGCACATTCAACGTTGGGGATATCAGCGAGGCTGAAAGTGAAAATGAAGCTGGAAATGAAGGAGAAGAAGTTGCATTCAAAGATGCTACAGATGAACACCTATTCAGGGCTGTTGCAAGGATAAGTGCTAGAGAAAAAATGGACATTCCAGTGTATGAGGGAAACTTGGATGTTGAAGAACTTCTAGACTGGATTAGAGATCTAGAAAAATACTTCAACTATGAGGATGTCGAGGAATATAAGAAGGTCAAACATGCTATTACTAGACTTAAAGGGCATGCAACACTATGGTGGGATGAACTGCAGGTTAACAGATGCTGCAAGGGCAAGCAGAAAATAAAAATATGGGATAGAATGGTTGCAAAGATGAAAGACAAATTTATATCTAGGGATTATCAAATCACTCTATTTCAGAGGATGCAGAATTTGAGATAGAAGTTGATGTCAGTGAAAGAATACACTGAAGAATTCTACAGGATAAACATCAGAGCAGGTCATCGGGAAGGTGATTATGAAAAAGTTTCCAGGTACATGAATGGTCTGCGATATGACATTCAATATGAGATGAGCATGGTGACCATTCAAAATGTGGAATATGCTTATCAGATAGCTCTGAAAGCTAAAGAGAAGTTGAGACAGAAGCAAGATCAAAGAGGTCGAGGTAGAAGTCAAGCTAGAGGCAAAACAATTGCCCAAGACAAAACTCAGAGACCTAAAGAAGAGGGAAAGAAACCTCAAACTCAACCTGAGAGAGGAGGAAGCTCACAAGGAAGGCAGTATGTTGATATAAATACTTTTCCTCGAGCCAGAGGAAGAGGAAGAGGTAGAGGAGGTGAAGTGAAATGCTTTGTCTGTGGAAAAATCAGACATAAATCCTATGAGTGTCCAGATAAGAAGAAATATAGTGGTGAAACTCAAATTTTCGAAGCTCAAGGATGGAATGTTGAGGTAGAAGACACTGAGGGCACAAGATCTTTGATGATGAGGAAAGTTCTCTTGAAGCCAGAGAAGGAGACAAAGAACCCAGCCCAAAGAAACTGTATGTTTAAGACTGCTTGCAAAACTAAGGATATAATATGCAAGGTCATAGTGGACAGTGGTAGCAAAGATAATCTCGTATCTACAAAGATGGTAGAAAAGCTGGAGATGGAGACTGTTGTACATCCAAGCCCATGCATAGTTTCGTGGCTACAAAAAGGACATCAGGTAAATGTCACTAAACAGTGTTTAGTTGAATTTAAAATAGGAGGATATAAAGATGAAATGTTATGTGATGTCATTCCCATGGATGTTTGTCATCTACTGTTGGGTAGACCATGGAAATATGACAGAAACATAGTTCATGATGGGAGAGAGAACACGTACACCCTGGAGAAAAATGGTAGGACTCACATGTTGCTGCCGATTAAGAACCAAGAGGTGAAAACAGAGACAAGCAACACTGTACTTCTCATGAGTGGGAAGGAACTTCTTAATGAGGTTAAGAAGAAGGAAGACACACAATTTATTGTGGTTAGGAAGCCCAGAATTGTTTTGACCAGTACGAGAATAGATGATCTACCAGAAGAAATTTAGGAGTTGCTGGAATAATTTGTTGATATAGTAGTGGACGAACTACCTTGTTCGTTGCAACCTATCAGAAGTATAAATCACCATATCGATCTTATACCTGGAGCCAGTTTGCTGAACAAAGCCACGCATAGGTTAACGCCGTAGGAAAATGAAGAAGTTAAGAGATAGGTCCAAGACTTAATGGATAAGGGATTGATTCGAGAAAGCTTGAGTCCATGCACTGTTCCGAAAGTGCTCAGCCCAAAGAATGATGGAGGCTGGAGAATGTGTATAGACTCAAGGGAAATCAATAAGATTACCATAAGATATAGATTTACATTGCCAAGGATGGATGACTTGATGGATTGCTTGAGTGGAGCAATATTTTTTTCAAAGATTGATTTGAAAAGCAGGTATCATCAAATTAGAATGAGGGAAGGTGATGAATGGAAGACAACAGTCAAGAGAAATGAAGGGATATATGAATGTCTTGTCATGCCATTTGGATTAACGAATGTGCCCAGTACTTACATGAGGTTGATGAACGAAGTCCTGAAGGATTTCATTGGGAAATTCATCATTGTATATCTTGATGATATATTAATTTTTAGCAAAATAGAAGCAGAACACTTAAAACATTTAGCTACAATAATGAGGAGATTACAGTAGGAGAAATTGCTAACCAATATGAAGAAATCGTCATTTATGAGGACAAAACTCATTTATTTGGGTTTTGTTATCTCTGCAAATGAACTGAAGATGGATCCAGAAAAGATAAAGGTGATTAAGAATTGGCTATCGCCGAAGAGTGTGTTTGAAGTTCGAAGCTTCGATGGTTTGGCTAGCTTCTACAGGAAATTCATTCGAAACTTTAGAGGAATTACCACACTAATGATGGATATGGTGAAGAAAATACATAAATATTTTCACTGGACAGAGGAAGCAGAGAAGAGTTTCAATCTATTGAAGAAGAAGATCACTGAGCAACCAATTCTGGTTTTGCCGTATTTTAGCAAGACATTCCAGGTCAGGTGTGACACGAGTGGATTTGCAATTGGAGCAGTATTGAGCCAGGATGACAGACCGATCACATATTTTAGTGAAAAACTAAATGAAGCAATGATTAAGTACTCCACATATGACAAAGAATTATATGCAGTCATACAAGCGCTGAAGAAATGGAGACATTATTTGGTTCCCAAGGAGTTTGTTTTGTACAACAATAATCACGCTTTACAATTTGTGACTCGACAGGAGAAGTTGAACCAAATACATGCTAAATGGGTTGAATACATGTAGAATTTTACTTTTGTGATTAAGCATATTTATAGAACTGCTAACAAAGTTGTTGATGCTTTGAGCAGGAAATGTTTGCTTATGTAGGAATTCAGAGTCAAGAATTTGGGTTTTGATAACCTTAAATAAATGTATAGGGATGATCCAGACTTCAAGGAGGCATATGAGGCATCTGAGAATCCAATTCTCAGGGACAGAAGCCAATGGACTGAATACATGATCCAAGATGGATTATTGTTCAAGGGAAATCATCTATGTATTCCAAAATGCTGCATGAGGGAGAATTTGTTGAAGGAAAAACATAGTGGAGGATTGGTTGGACATTTCGGTCATGAAATGACATTCTCAAAGTTGAATGGCTCATATTTTTGTCCAGGGATAGGAACAGAGGTCAAGAAATTTGTGGGCAGGTGCAAAATTTGTCAGCACATGAAAGGAAAGAGGCAAAACATAGGGTTATACCAACCATTACCCATACCTGAAAGGCCATGGGACACAGTGAGCATGGATTTTGTATTGGGACTGCCAAGGACACAAAGAGGATATGATTCGATCTTTGTGGTAGTCGACAGATTTTTAAAAATGACACATTTCATACCATGCCAAAAAACTAGCGACGCAACTCATATTGCAAACCTGTTTTTCAAGGAAGTTGTCAGACTTCATGGCTTGCCAAGGAGTATCATTTCTGATCGAGATACCAAGTTCATGGGACATTTCTGGAGGACTTTATGGAAGAAGTTGGGGACAAGTTTGTCTTTTATATTAGCGTATCATCCTCAGATGGATGGGCAAACAGAGGTCGCAAATAGGAGCTTGGGATATTTGCTGAGGAGATTAGTGTCTGAACACCACAGTTAATGGGTTCACATTCTGCCAGAGGCAGAGTTCACTTACAATGATTCACTCAATAGAAGCATAGGGTAGAGTCCATTCCAGATTGTATATGGAATGCAACCAAGGGGAGTTTCTAAATTGAAAGATTCAGAACAAAATGAATTCAGGAGTGCCAGTGCAGAGGAATTTGCAGAAGGAATGAAGGAGCTTCATAGCCGAATCAAGGAGCGATTGCAGAGTTCAAGTCAAGAATAAAGCAGAGAGCATATCAACACAGGTGAGAACTTCAATTTGAAGTTGGTGATCTGATTCTTGCGCATTTGAGGAAGGAGAGGTTCCCAAGGGGAACGCATAACAATCTAAAGATGAAAAATATTGGACCATGCAAGGTCATAAGGAAATTTGGGGCAAACACATATGAGATTAAATTACCCGATAGGGTCGGAATCTCAACGATATTCAATGTCACAGATTTGTACCCTTACAGAGATGGAGAAGCAGGAACAAAGGATGAGAAAGAAAATTTCAATGGACAAAACAAGTCCCTGTAGCTAAAAAGCCACATATGGAAGGCATAATTGACAAGAGGATTAGTAGAAAGGCCAGGAGAAAGGAGTATTTTGAATACTTGGTCAGGTGGAAGGGACATCCAGTGGAAGATGCCAGTTGGGAGGATGAAGCAACAATTCAAAAGCATGGACAGATCATGCAAGAGCTCATGAATAGGAGTTCATGAAAATTTTCAAGAAAGGGATTATGATGCAGGAGCATCATACAAAGCCAAAGCACGTGCCTAGCCAAAGGAATAGCAGGACGTGCAGATGAAAAAGGGGCACGTTTTTATGAAAACGTTTTGAATTTTGAAATCTAAAGCATTAATGTAATAGCTAGGAGAAACGTACTTACATTTATGTCTTGAAGATATGAACAAATCTGGAGAAATTACTCTCATCTGTCAGATGTAATAGGCATTTAAGTTTGTTAATGTAAAGTAGGTAGATTTAATTTAATAGATTAGACCGTTTAGAAGCATAGGAGGGAAAAAAATATAGACACCCTCACCCTTGTATCATTGTAATTTTGGATGATCATTCATAATTCATAAGCTTTAGAACTATAGTAGAGAGTTGTAGAGAAGAACCCATGTACAGGAGCACTTGAGTTAATATATGAAGCTTTGACTCAACTTTCATGGTGTTATGATGCTTACTATTTACATTTGTTGAATGGTATGTTTATAGTTGATTTTTTCCTCTGTTATGCATTTATTTCAATGTTGTGTTGTGTGTATGATTTCATGTTGAATGTATGAAGTCTAAGAGAGGAGAAAAATGAGTTTCAATTGTTTCTCTTCCTGAGAATTCCTGGAAGGAGTGCAGTGAACATCCACAAGGTGTGCATTGACGAGGGTCTGAGTTTTATCTCAGAAAGCTCAAGAGAGATATCATTGTTCTCATACCAGCATAAGTGGAAGAGAAGCACAGAGCCTTGCAAGGTGTGCACAGGCTAGTGGAAGTCTTAGAACTTATCAACTAGGGGGAAAGTTGAAGGACTACTATTGCAAATAGTGCACAGGGTCGAAGACTCAAATAACCGAACATTATTTGAAAGTTTTCCACAAGGACTGAGAGTAGGGATTCTTTTCAGAATCTTGAGTTTACAAGTGAAATCACAGGAAGGATAACACCTTTGAAGTGTTCAAAGGGAGACAGAGATCGAAACCGTCGCATAGAAATTAAGTTCAGGAGGGAGAACACTCAGTCGTTGGGCAGAATCCATTGAGGAGTGAATCGAGCTGTCAAAATTCTCCGTGGAGAGCTCACGAAATCACGAGGACCATAGGATCCAGAGGAGTTGTAAGGTGGTTAGGAATTGGATGAATCCGCCACCCTGATATCAAGAATCGACGTGAACCGTTGATCATGTTTCGATATGAGTCGTTGATCTCATTTCAACCCACATCGTTGGATCATTTTGTGAACTCGGGGTTCATGAGTTTGGAGGGAAGACCAAATTTCTTGGTTTGACGAAGTTCTGAGTTGCAAGGAGCAGGGAAGGATATCTAGACCATTGGATCCAAATCACAGGAAAACCGTTGGATCAAAACCTTCATGGGGTATCACGTATCGGGAGTTTGGTGGTTGGAAGAATTTCTTTTCGACTGCGAAGTCACGAAGTGCCGAGTGCTGAGGGCTCGGACTAACACACGTCGCATCCCTTAGGTGGGGACTGCGTGGTTGATAGGTGGCACAAACATAGAGCACACAGAAATGACAAAAGCTGGTGACAGGTGGTGGACACGCGTCACCTAGGAAGGAGTCAACCCATTGTTGGCTTATCATGTCTCGGGGATACGCAAAGGAGGAGCACGAGGGCTCAATACTCCAACTCGCGAAGTTGCAAGTTGCGAGGGGTGCTAGAGTTAGGCCCTAGCCAGTGGTCACTTGTAGCGGCACTAGTGAGGAAGGAGCCATACTCGTATTGCATCTTGGGTATTGAAAGTTTGGAGTCGAGGGTCTTCAATTCACAAACTCGCGAGATTGTGAGTCATGAAAGGAACTTGTACTAAGGCCCGAGTTGTGGTCGCATGGAGACATAAGGTTCACGCCTGGTGTTAAGTTGTCCAGGGAGGGTTTTCACAAAGGACCCATGGATTGTGTAATTTGAGGTTCCAATAGGGATCTGAGGGAGCCACTTCGACTCAAGGAAAAATTAGAACGATCCTGTGCGGATCTCGGATAGAGGGTCGGGGTCTGCGTCAAGAGTTCGTGCTTTGAAACAGTATATGAAATCCATTGAACTAAGAAATCCTCAAGGATAAGCCTTCATGCTTTCTCAAGTCAAACAATGGTTCATAAAAGAATTTTGTTTACCCAAGTCATAACAACATGCCCTCTCTGAGTTATGGAAGATCAAACAGAGAGATGGGGAATATTCCTAGGAGTATAACCAAATATTCAAAGATGCAATAGGGAAATTAGACAATGCCATTCATGAATACCACCAATGAGAATGGTTCATTCAAGGAATTTTACCATTAACTCAGATCCCATTAATCCAAAAACATATAACTACATTACGGGAAGCCCTAGAGCATGCCATGAAAATTGAGGCGATGGGGGGATATCCTAGAATCTTGTGAGTAACAAGACCACCCGATGAGTAAAATATTACACAACTGTAAGGCCAGATTTCTTCCTCGATTGATAAGATTCAAGAACTGACCATTCCTAGATAAACCCTCCCACAAGTTTGGTGTAATAGTTATTAAATTGAGGGGCAAACACCAACATAATGTCCCAAACTAAGGGGTGCAGGACCTCCTCTACAAATGATGGTGCCCCCACCAGTGGGACCAATGGGGGGAGTTGTGCAAGTCACAACTGCTACAATTTTCCATGGCCCGATACAATACCATGCCTTCCCAAACCATCAGGGTAATAAAAATAATGAATACTATGAAATTTTCCGAAGCCATGGGAATCCTCCTCAACATTGCACACTCCTACAAAAATACACCCCCATTTTAAACACAATCTACTGTGAATTATGTGGGTCACCTACTCACACCACCAAACAATGTCACGATATGAATTCTCTTGAAGAGAGACTAGATCAGTCTACATTCAGGGTTGATGAAGTTCCTCAAGGATTTGGAGGTGGACATAGAGGTGGTGAAGGTTTTAGAGGTGGAAGAACTAGAATAAGAGGGCCAACTCGGTGTTATAATTGTGATGAGTAGGGACATGTCAATCGAGATTGTCCTCTTCCAAGACGTCCTTGGTGTGCCCACTATATAAACAACACCCATGCTACCGGGGATTGTTCCGAGTTGACTTCAAAGTGGGAGGATTGTGAAAGTGCACAATATTAATATTATTACTAGAGGAAGAACAAGGACGGGTGTTGATATTGATAAGCCAATTCAAAGCAATATCTGCATGTTGGTACCAGAAGATGTTACATATGACCCCATGGTGCAAAAAAAATTCTTTAAGGTCATTGTTGAGATATTATGATGGGTTTCTAATCCTGCAATACTGATACCCATAGGATTAGACCATGAGCCTCAACCTAAAATTTTGGAGCATTGTTTGGCATAGAAAGATCCTCTAGTGAGACCCTAGCAGACTATTGAGTTATGGTTCCTCTTACTTTATAATATTTTGGATGACAAACAACTCACCAAGGGGTTGCAGATCAAGCTCAAGGGGATTTTAGAGATTGAAACGAACCTAGAGGAGTTGAATGTTTCTCATATTCCTGAAAGACATACAGGTAGAATACAAAGAAGGAAGCAGAGATCCAGACGATAATTTAGACTAAATAGTCATATCGTCGGCTACACAATTAATGATGTTATGTTATATTTGGGGTCTGAAGTCAACATCCTACCAAATAAAACTTGAGAATCCATGGATAAGCCAAAGTTGGTCTATTCGCCCCTTCAGTTGTGGATGGCCAATCAATATTGTATTTGTCCGGTTGGGAGGCTGCAAAATTTTTAAGTAGTTTTAGATGGAGTCAAAAGAACTGCAAATTTGAGGTTATTGAAGTCATGGGGGAAAAGGACCCATACCCAATGTATTGGACATCAATTGGGCTTATGAGAATTATGTTGTTATATATATTAAGAAGGAACTCATGACCTTTGAAGATGATGGTATGAAAGTACCCAACCACTAGATCCATACATAGGTCCCCGCTATATGGATCCAGTAGAGGGGAATATGGAAGAGGATGCTTTGGATCATCTCTACACTCTGAATGCAGAAAAGTGGGCATATTATATTAACCCAAATGTAAATGGCTCGGTAAGTTGGTGCAATATTCAATATGCAGGGAAATATTCAGAGTTAGAATTTGACAACTGGCAATAGGGAATATATGAGAACTTCTCATGACATTGCGTGCCTATTAGAGTGTCAAAGTGGATTGGACATGAGGTTAGAGAACACCCTGTGTTTGATGGCACTTCATATTTATCTAGTTTTTTGGTTGAAGTAGAGGATAAATTTGCGCCAAAACAAAGACTTCTAGTATTGAATGTTGTGTTATGATCTTATTTAGCTAGATGGTGGGACACTCTGTTACCCATGATTTTGGTCATCATAATGGTGTATTGATGATTTTGTACTTAGGCTCCTCATAAGAACTTTCTCCTAAGAAAACTGACATTCATCTCTTCCCAGAAAATATACTTTTGAAGAGAGTTCGCAGGTTGCTAGTATCCTAGGGTGTGAGAATGCCCGATTCTCGTAGGCTGCCTTAAGCTAGGGTGCGAACTTCTTGCACTGTGTTACATAGCTAGGGTGCGAACCTTCTCTAAAGCTTGGAAAAATATGGATTATCGATGGTTCTAGAAGGGAATCTTCTAGAAGAATGGGTTGGAATTCAAATGGTTATCCTTGTACTGGATTCCCTGATATTGTGGGATTATTCTTATCTAAGTAACCATCTCATTCTCTCCTATATATTGATGGAATTCTCATGGAAAAGGTTAAGAAAGATT
>JZKD02S1854873.1:736186-747873 GCA_000966675.3 Picea glauca | reverse complement strand
GGGAAAGTCTTCACGGTACCTGGAATTGACATTGACCAAACTCACTCGAGCTCCTTGGAGGGTATACCCATGATTATGTGTGGGAGCTTGCACCAGGGTGTAAGTCCGTTAAGCAGGTCGTCAGCGTAAATTTTCCACCCTAGCCCAACCCCTTCTCATCTCGTTGTTGCGACGTTGGATTTCATCACCAACTAGTGACTTCGGAATTAGAAGGTCTTGTTTGCTTGGTGTTGTTTCCTAGATTTTGTTTACTAGCGCGTGTTGTTTGTTTACCAAATTCGACCATACGATTTTCTTCGTGAAGTTTGTCACTTGTTTAGAATAGCTCCTCCACATCGTTCACGTAGAATGCAATGTTTATACTTAGAGCATGTAGAAGGTTCTCAACCCTTTCCTACAAGTTCACCTGAGGGATGTCCTCAGCAACGTGAAGTCCCAGTTGTCACCACACTACAAGTGGAACACACTGACTCTCTAGAACATTTTCGAATTACAAATACTCGAGACGAATTTCGACTTCACCCTAATTCTGAGTGAACTTTTATGCGACTGAATTCTTCCGGAGACTTAGTTGTTACATCTTCTAGATCACCAGTTGGACCCTTTCTAGGCATTGAAGGCCAAGATCTTTTTTGGTCTACAGGTGTTTTCCGACGGGACCTTTTTGGTCCAGGCTCACCTGTGATTTTCGAGATCAACCCACCTATGATTTCCAAAATCTCTAGTCCAGAGACAATACCGTTTACTATCGCCTATCACTTTATCGTCCCTGCCGAAATGGCCCATGTCACAGATACTATGAGTGTTCCAACTGGGTTTACTGCGGTTAGTCTCGCTCCCATCAACACACCATGAATGCCCAACATCACTCCGACACTACCACCTGGATACCGTGTGTTGAATGCTTCCATTCCCACTCCTACGCAAACCCCATCTAGCTCTCCTGGTGGTCCTTCTTCTTCCGGGCACTCTCTTCCCAGTTTTATCCCAACACTTCCTCAATTTCATTTTGGAGGACCTTCTTCATCTTCTACTGGCAGTCTTTATCCTAGTGGCACTATTCCATCATTCACTCCAAATTACCAGATTCTCATTGGTGGACAATTTCACCAAGGTGGTATGACTCAATCCCCTCTCAGCGGGTAGATTCTTTTTGGCACACAAATCCCAATTGGAATACAACCCCCAATTGGAACACCACCTTCGATAGGAGGACCAACCCCTCCTTATGGGTAAAACATACCTCCCTCCTTGACCCAATATTGGAATCAGTTGATACAACATCCTCCTCAATCGACTGGGGGGCAGCAGTTTCCAGCTGCATCCGTAATACCCCCTAGTATGGGCCAACCATATCCAAGTTCGTTCAATCCCATTTGGGGGGTGAATGCTCAAACTCAAGCCCCTATTACAAGGTACAATCCTATGAGCTACTATCCTCTTCAACCACCCCTGAATCTTTCTGGGTCTTCAGATTATATGCAGACTGCTTATGGTCCTACTAGTTTATCAACGGGGCTTCCTCCCCAAAGCCACCAGTACCCATAGGTGAATCGACAGTTACCCTTCATAGCCACTTTGGATCTTCCAGATTTGTCAAGGATTTTAAATGATCCAATTCGTCACTCTCCCCAATGGCCTGCTATACCAACCAAGCTACCATCGGACATTCCTAAATTCGATGACAAAGTGGGAGAGGACCCAAATAATCACGTTATGAATTTTCACTTATGGTGTTCATCCAACTCGTTGATGGATGACTCTATTCGTTTACGTCTTTTTCAATGAACCCTCACAGGTTCTGCTGTGAAGTGGTATATAGAATTGCCACGAGGTTTCTTCTCTGACTTCAACACCCTAGCTATGGCTTTCCTCACACACTACCAGTTATCGATTCATTATGACACAGGGACCGAGATTTCGACTTATTTCAAACAAAAAAAAGCCACTCATATATCCGATCACATTCATGAGTGGCGACGGAGACGACGTCTCATTAAACTCAAAATCCCCGATCAGTTGTTGGCAGAATGGTTCACAAAATCATTTGTGAATGATATCGGTCGTGACATCTCCATGGGTGGCGTAGTCATGGAATAACAGGCCATAAGTCGTGCTCAATACCTTGACCTCATTTATTCACAAATGGGAACCCTTTACGATTTACTACCTGACTTAACTCGTCCTTCCACTTTGACCACTTCAACTACTCCAGCTGCTTCGCATGCCGCTGATGGTGTGATTGGCACTTTCCAGGCCCAACCACATTCTGACTCAAGCACAAACCCCAAACCTGCTTCTTCTAATGTTCAAAATGATCCATCTCCTACCCCTCCCACCGACCAGACTTTTGAGGTAAATGCAGTCCAATCTACCCCAATCGGTAAAAACAAATCTAAAAAGGGGAGAGGTAAGAATAAGGAGTACATAAATACTTCTCAAGCAGAGTGAACCAAAACTACCCCTGTTGACGATCGAGATAAGCGCAAACCACCATACCCTTGTCTTATCTGTGGTGATGATCACTACACGAAGGATTGTCCATGACACGCCGAGGTCACTAAGTTCCTTCAAGGAGCTCCAAAACCACCTGCTTCGACTATTTTGTCCCAACCCTTTCCATCTCAACAACAGGCTCAGTTGGTCATTCATGACCAACCCTCATATTCTACTACATCCTATGTATTGATGTGTACTGGCGATTCAAGGCAGAGCGACGTTGCACTCACTACTTGAGCCAAAGATTATTCTCCCTCTAAAGAGAAGGTTGATTCTCTACCTCCTTCCTTGGTACAACCCTCTCTTGTGACTCCACCTACCAATGGTCCTCTTCATCTCGAATGACCGAGCCTAGACACAGTTCTTTGACCCCTCCCAAAGGGCATCGTTCAAAAATCGGCTTTCAATCCTCATGCTCGTGTGGCCCAGAAATACAACATTGTTGAAGATCTGGCCCAAGCACCTTCTACGATGTCAGCCCTCAAAGTCCTTCAAAGTTGTCCCACACAACGGAAGGCATTGTTGAAAGCTATCGGTGGAATCGACCCGACGGATTCAAATTTAATAATATTTGACTTGGAAGATCACATTCCAAGGTTACCCCCTCAACTTGCATTCCATATCCAAGTGATTGTCTTTGACAAAAACATTTTTCAAACCGTTATCGATGAGGGTGCCTCGACATGTGTCATGTCTCTTGCTTGCTTGAAAGTGATTGGCTCTCCCACTTTTAACGAATCCCAGAACACTCTTAAAGCCTTCAATGGATCCTGTTTTAAGCCCTACGGTGTCCTTCCTTCGTTGCCCATCACGTTATAAGGAAAAATGGTCCAAGTTGAAGTGGAAGTCTTTGACGCTCCCCTTGATTACAATCTTCTTCTTGGCTGCAGCTAGATCGATTCCATGCGCGCAGTTGTGTCGACCCTTTTTCGTGTGGTACATTTTCCACATCAAGGAAAGGTCATCACTGTTGATGAACTAGCCTTCTTTAATTCCGATATTCGTACTGGCAACGTACTGTTCATCGCTAAAACCCCACCGGGTTATGAGAACATCAGTGTAGACCTTCTTAAAGACTCTTCGTTAATGGGTACCTTCCCCATTCCACCACCCGATGTTCCACGCTCGTCTGTTGCTTTAATCAACATGATCTCCACCTCGATTCATGAACTTCCTGTATCTCACGACCCTTGGATAGTACCTGACCCTGGAGATCATCTTCATTACAACAACGAAATGCCGTTAAGTCCAGTTGAATCCACCTATCAGGCCATTCAATCGACAACTCCTTCTACCACCTCTCTTGGTGAGTTGTCTCTCGATCCTTTTCGTGTCATTTTTCCCATCGATGAAATGATCATGTTTGTCATGGAAGACACCCCTTGGGACGATGGACATCATCGTTCCATCCTCTTTCTGGAGCAACAAACTATTGAGAACTAGCAATGGATCTCGACCCCGTTGACCGTTGTTGTCATCTCCACTATTCCCGAGTCCACACATGATGTGTTTTCTGAAGGGAACTTAAGCAATATTTTGCCCACTATTCCCCTCGACATATTCGTCAAACCTGGAATTATAAAAAATGTCCATATCGGAGCTTCGTGTTCTTAAGAAGAAATCATCACCTATACATCCCTTTTCAAAGAGTTTCGTGACATCTTCACCTGGAGCTACGAAGAAATGCCGGGTATCAACCTTGAGATTGTGATACATGAGATAAAGACATACCCCGACACAAAACCCATCCGACAATGCCTTCGTCCAGTTCACCCACGTAAAGTGGCGGCTATCAAACTCGAAGTCGAGAAACTTCTTAAAGCCAACTTTATTTATCTAGTGGCTCTCACAGACTGGGTTTCCAATCTTGTCCCGATCGACAAGAAACAAGGCACAATTTCTGTATGCGTTGATTATAGGGATATCAACAAAGCTTGTCCCAAAGACAACTTTCCTACCCCTTTCGTCGATCAGATTGTCGATGAATGCACTGGAAGTGAAATATTCTCCCTCATGGATGGTTTCTCTGGGTATAATCAAATAAACATTGTTCCCGAGGATCAACATAAGACTGCTTTTATTTGTCCTTGGGGTACGTTTGCCTATCGAAAACTCCCTTTCGATCTCAAGAACGCTGGAAAAACTTTTCAACGTGCTATGTCTTATGCTTTCCATGATATCAAGCACATTGTTCAACCATATTTGGATGATTTACCTGCTCACTCAATGAGTCGAGTCGATCACCCAACCCATCTCTGAGCCATTTTCGTCTGCTGTCGGTTCTACCATATACGTTTGAATCCTCATAAGTGCGTTTTCTGTGTGGAATCCGACCGACTTCTAGGTTTTATCGTTTCGTGTCAAGGGATCCAGGTGGATCCTTTAAAGTTTGAGGCAATCCTTAATCTCCCTCCTCCTACACTTCGCCAGTTGCAAAGTTTGCAGGGGAAAGAAAACTTTCTTCGTCGTTTTATCCCAAATTATGCCGAGATAACTCGTGGATTTACACAGCTCTTAAAAAAGGGTTCCGAGTTCATCTGGGATACCATCGCCAACAATGATTTTGAAGCTTTGAAATTATCCTTAACGCGTGCTCCGCTTCTCTTTCCCCCCGATTACAGTCGCGATTATTTCCTCTATCTTTCTACCTCGGATTACACCATTGGTATGGTTCTCGTCCAAGAGGATGATGCTAATGAAAAACATGTTATATACTACTTGAGTTGAAGTTTAACACCTACTGAAATCAAGTATTTACATGTCGAAAAATTGGCCTTGGCTACCGTTCAAGCCATCCAACGCTTCCGACACTATATCCTCTCACGCAAGACTATGGTGATTTCTCATTGCAACCCTATGCAACATATTATTACACGTCAATTTCTAGGGGGAAAATACTCCAAATGGATTGTGATACTCCAAGAGTTTGACTTGGAATTTGAATGCGCCAAGTCCAAGAAGTCCTTAGTATTTGCTGAGTTGATATGTGACTTTCCCTATCTCAAACAAAAAATGTAGTGGCTGATTCATTACCCGATGAATCTCTTTTTCTTATAAGAACTGATGATCTTTGATATGGTGATATCATTATATATCTCCAAACCCAGACTTTTTGGCCAACTTTTTCTAGTACTGAACGACGTCACATACGCTATCAAGCCCGTCAATACATTATCCTCGTGGATACTCTTTATCATCGGGGGATTGACTCTATTTTTCGATGCTGCCTAACGTTCGACGAAGCCGAGAAAGCTCTGAATGAATTCCATTCTGTAGCCTGTGGTGGTCATATGTCTAGGTATGCTACTTCCCAAGAGATCTTATGAGCAGGGTATTTTTGGCCTTCTTTATTTAACGACTGCATAATTGTCATTCAAAAATGCCATGCTTGCCAGACCTATAATAACAAAATACAGTCATATCTCGCTCCTCTTCACCCTGTGGTCTTTGTTGGTCCCTTTGCGAAATGGGGCATCGATTTCATGACATGTCATCCTCACTCGGCCAGGGGGTATGGATACATTATTGTAGCCGTTGATTACTTTACAAAATGGGCTGAGGCGATGCCGACATTTGACAACACTGGAAAGACCGCAACATTATTCATTTTTAATCACGTCATAGCTCGTTTTGGTGTTCCCCAAGCTATCGTCACTGATCACGGTAGCCACTTTAGAAACTTCATGATGTCCGAACTTACTGAAAAGTTGGGTCTTTGCCATGATAACTCAATGACCTATTACCCACAAGCCAACGGCTAGGTCGAAGAAATTAACAAAGTTCTCATAACTATGCTCCAACGAATGATAGGGATTCACAAAACAAGTTGGCACACAATGTTTTTTTCGGCATTGTGGGCTTACCGGACATCCGTCAAGTCTGCTACTGGGTTTACACCTTTCTGGTTAGTCTATGGTGTGGAATCCATTCTCCCGATTGAATGCGAGATACCCTCTTTAAAACTAGTTGTTGAACTCCTTCCAAACACTTCTGCTGAGGAAGAATGTCTATTGTATCTTATGCGATTAGACAAAACTCGATGCGATGCTACCTTAGTCATAGAAGCTCAGAAAAAACGTGTCAAGGCCCAATGCGACAAACATGTCAAGCCTCGTGTTTTCTCTGAAGGAGATCTCGTTCTCCTTTATGATGAAGATCGAGATATGCTAGGAGTTGGAAAATTTGAAGCCATGTGGCGAGGTCCTTATATCGTTCGACGAGTTTTGGAAAAAGGAGTTTATGAGTTAGTAGATTACGATGGTATCCCTTTAAGTGAACCTAGGAATGGGTTGTACTTGAAGAAGTACTATGCATAAAATCATCTGTGCACGAGTACTTGTATTTTTATTGTATCATACTTCTTGTGTGTTACTATAGCTTGCTTTTGTCGTTATCTGGTCTCTGCCCTTATGTGACATTGCGTTTGATTTCCAGATGTTGGATTCTTCGCTACCCTATATTGGCTTCGTTGATGGTGCTAGTCGTAGTACTTAGAACCTTGCTTCCACTGCATGGGCAATTTACGCCCCTACAAACGAACTTGTATCCTTACGAGGTGTGTGTCTCGGCCGTGCGACCAAAAATATTGCAGAGTATAACGTCGTTATCGAATTTTTGATTGATGCTATCTCGCTTGAAATCTATCATTTGGTTGTGCGACTCGATTTGCAGCTTGTAGTGCTACAGTTAAGTAATGTCTATACTATTCGAAGTCCTACTTTGTTACAGGTGTATTTGCGAATTCGCCTTTTGGAACGTTATTTTGATTATATTGAATATTAACATATTCCTAGATGTCTAAATACATTAACAGATGTATTGGCTAACTATGTATTAGACAAACATTTGGATCATTTATAATCAATCACATCAATTTTCACACAATACAAGGTAAACCGGTAGAAGCCGTCTGTATATATAACGATCAAAAAAGTTTTTTACAAAAAGTTTTGTCCGAAGACCAAAATGTCAAAATCTGAAGCTCATAGCTTCTACAAAATGATGCCATGGATGACGTTCATGGTAACATACGACTGCTCGGGCAACCCTACAGAGCAGTCGGCCTATGGAATCTGACACTCCCACTGTGTGACACTGATGACATCGTGGAACCTCTCCAAGAGGCATATCTGGAATATCCGTTGTCAATCCCTCTAGGTTTTGTTCCACTACTTGATAATCCTTGGCGTCCCATTGTGGCACTGGCGCCACCTCTCCTCACTGCTGAATGGGAGAAGTATTAGGAGGTTGATAAGCTACCACATCTATGTCATCAACAATGAATTTTGTATTTAGTCTTTGGACAAACATATAAAAAACATTTGAATATGATAAAATTCATAAAAACATTTAAAAAGAAAAAAAATGTGTACTTCTTACCAAGTTCCCCCCACTGAGCATCCTCTGGTAGTACTAATCTCCTCGAAAATCCAACCCGGAATAAGCATAATCATCGACCATCAACATCTGTGGTCGCAGCCAGTTGAAGAAAGTATCATCATACTTGATAATTGGTCCAGCTACGTGCCGGGCCATGAGCTGACACCATCTCAACATTCTTGGATCCTTGGGAGCCGGTAAATTCCACTCAACCTATAGCCTCAGTAATGGAACCCTCTCGAGAAAGAAGGACACTAACAAAGATCCATACCTGAATTGCTTCAGGTTGCCTTGTCTGCATTTGGTCAACTGCCTTTTCATGCTACGAAGCACTGCATCTGCCCAGTTAAAAACCTGAGGTTCAGTACACTCTATCACATACTGAAAGTAACTCTGTAGAGCCATGTCAGGAGCGGATATCCTAGCCATCCGAGCTATGGTGAACAAGATAATACGGAGGTTCAAATCCCATACTCCCCAAATAACTACTTTCCCTTTCTTCCTCTCTGCCTCAGGAACACAATGTAAGCGACAATACTCACTCATGGGTAGCCCACCACCTCTGCTACCAGTAAGAATCACGTGGTACCCACACCATGACAGTCCAGTCAAGAAGTAAATGTCCTCAATATCTAAGGACAGTGTGTGGACCCCTACATGAAATACCTACTGATCGGGATCCCACATATGCACAAGGTAGTCTAATAAAATGACTTGGGTCCTCATGCCCGGGATACGAAAGTACTTCAGAAGACCACAGTTTCTTAAAGCGGCAATAGTGGGTGGATTATTTCCGACAATGGCATTGTCTTCTTCGTGCTCCCTTTCACACCATTCAAGAACCATTTTGATGGACAAATACCCGCATAAGAAGCACAAGAAGAGGATTACTAACTCTATTCATGAATTGGTTCTCTTTCATTGAGTAAATTAAAAAAAAAAAATTATGCTTTGCGGTTCTCGTAGGTGCCCTTTAGACACAGTGTGAGAACCTCACAGGCTGTTGTGGGCTCACCTACGAGAATGACCCATTCTCGCAGGTCCCGTGTAGCCCACCTATGAGAATGGTTGAGCACAAGTATGGCTCATAAAACCAACTCAAAAATGAGTTTTTACCATTGAAAATGAAAAATAAAACCATGAAAGAGCAGAGGACAAAGAGCCTACCTCATTGTCACTGACGGCTCATCGAATGGATGCTCGTAACTCCTGCAATCTGACGCCGAATTTCAAGGGTAAAAGAGGGGTTTTTGGGCTCAAATAGTGAAAAGTGAAAATGATATGGTAAAAAGAGTTTTTACTCCTGTATATTTACTTTTACCATGTTATTTGGTTTTTTATAATTATTTATTTATTAAACCCTAATCCCTAATGCCCTTTTGAGTGTAACTTTTGCAGGCATAATGACTTCGATGTTCATGTACAGGGATGAGGACGTATTTTTTCTTTGTCATCGCGTGTTTTGATTGTTTTTTATGGTTTTTGTATAAAACCTCGAGCTTGGCCTTTGTCCGTTCTCACGCTCGAAAATACATGAGAACGTGATTGAGCATACTTTTATCACTTTTTCGGGCTCAACAAGGTTATGAGAAAAAGGAACCCCCCTGGAGTCCTCTTTAAGCTCTTTTCAGACTCTCTAAACATGAAAAGATGGCTGAGCAACCTTGCTATTTTCACGCTCGATAAAGTATCTGAAGAAAGCGTCTGGTTTGTGATAATTTATCTCTTTTTCGGTCTCATCGGACTATTTTACGAAAAAGGAACTGAGAGAGTTCTCTTTTAAGTGTTTTTCCAAACTCTATAATCATGAAAAACCTTCGAGTTTTCTATCTTTGGACTCGTTAAACAAACATCGACAGACCCGTAATGGGATCGAACCACTCCTTCCTAGGGTTCGTTAAACATACTCCGAAGGACTTATCTGAAGGATAAGCTTATATCAACAAGCATATGTTATCCTCCTCAAGCTTGCGTAAAAATAAAGAGGTACTTGCTAGAAATGGTGGGGGAAAATTTGGGAAAGGGATATGTTTTCATCTTCATATTGATTGGCAATAAGCATCGCTCTTGAACATGACACCCCCTATTCATTATATTTGAAGTCGGTTGGGGAAATCCATTTGTCTCTCATTCAATTTGCTACATGGTCATACCCTGTGTTGTCTTTGAGTCAATGCTGCCAAATCATTGGTTGTGTCATTCATATGTTCAAGAGAAGTCCATCCGAAACCTCTATTGAGTTGACCATCTGTAGTTGTCCATTCTCTTTGTGTCGGCCTTCCTTGTGTCCAATCCAATTTACATCATACTTTGCTTCACCTTCAAAATCTATTACTCATTTTGTGTCATTGATGGGGGATACATCAAGGCCCTCCTGTGACGAGTTTTGTTTCATCGACTTCAACTCATTATCCGGAAACAAGACTTAGAAATTCTTTGGTACCTTGGAGCCTGCATGCCTCAATGGCAGGTTTCCTCACTTTCGACAGTGGGTTTACATCATTGACTCCTGATTGAAAGATTTCGTCAAATGTTCGACTTCAACTCATTCATTCACACTTTATGGATTGTACTAGATTACCTTGGGAGTCATTGACATCAATGGTGATTTCCCTCGCACTTGTTAACGGTTTCATCAATGACCAGTAATCATGTGGTTTCTGCCATGTTTGACGTCAACACATGTAATCACATGGTTAGATTCGTACTTTTGGGTGACGAGATTGAAGACCCTGGATATCATCTCTTTGTCCAGGTTGCGATGGAGTATGTATAATTTGTGACACATAGATCCACTTTGTATGTCTTGTGTCTATGTCGTCTTAATTTGAAATTTCTCGCATAGATCCATAGTGTATTCCTGGTGGCTATGCTATATTTTGATGGCATGGATCCACAGTGTATGATTGGTGGCCATGACCTATGTCTACAATGTCATCCGTTTTTTATCTAAGTATGGGAATTCCTACCTCAGAATTTGTATATTTGATATTTTGCAGATGCTTCATTGTTTGCAGGTTTCCGATTAGGTGTGCTCCTGGTTCCCGACACACACATGCAGTTTACAAAGTCTTTCGACTGTCACTAGTTCCGGCCTCATACTTTGGGGGGAATTATGTTACCAATGATTTTGGTCATCATGATGGTGTATTGATGATGGTGTACTCAGGCTCCTCATAAGAACTTTCTCCTAAGAAAACTGACATTCATCTCTTCCCAGAAAATATACTTTTGAAGAGAGTTCGCAGGTTGCTAGTATCCTAGGGTGCGATAATGCCCCATTCTCATAGGCTGCCTTAAGCTAGGGTGCGAACTTCTTGCATTGTGTTACATAGCTAGGGTGCGAACCTTCTCTAAATCTTGGAAAAAGATGGATTATCGATGGTTCTAGAAGGGAATCTTCTAGAAGAATGGGTTGGCATTCGAATGGTTATCCTTGTACTGGATTCCCTGATATTGTGGGATTATTCTTATCCAAGTAACCATCTCATTCTCTCCTATATATTGATGGAATTCTCATGGAAAAGGTTAAGCAAGATTCATTGGAGAATTGGTGAAAGAATTGTGTGAAGGACTTAGCTTGAACAGGAGCTTGGAGACTCTAGCAAGTCTATCAAGAGGATTTGATCTTCTTCATGCAAGGATTGAGCAAGTGTGTGTGTTGGAGCCGAGAGCCATCAAAAGGAAGATTGCAACATCAAGGCGATTAGGTTGTAATCTTCTACTTTCAATTAATATGATATAGTGGCATGTCCCTTTCCCATAAAGCTATTCTCACTTTATTGTGTAATTCCTTGATCATACACATA
>JZKD02S1854873.1:711089-736136 GCA_000966675.3 Picea glauca | reverse complement strand
AGTGGCATGTCCCTTTCCCATAAAGCTATTCTCACTTTATTGTGTAATTCCTTGATCATACACATAAGTCGACAGTTGAATATATTTTGCTATCTTCACTTTGGTTGGTTTGTGTTGTATTGGTCTTGACCTCACGAAAGCACCAGAGCAAAGAGGGAGCAACAGAGACCCTAGGAAGCGATACAAAGGTATGTTACTTGTTCCTTCCTACTAGCTAATTCAATGGTCAAAACTTAGGGAAAGAGTCATATCCTGTCCTGTTTTGTTCTAGATCCAGGTGGATCTAGGGAGCTCTGTTAGTGTCTGCACCTATCGATTAGTTTGATAAGACACTCATAAGGGTACTTTATCTTCCTTTGCAACATATTAAGAAGACACTTTTATCTGACAAAATTAAGAATATAAATCCTCTTACTGTCTGTCCCGACCATGAGTACCTCATTCATCATAGTATTTACCCATCTCCTGCTTGACTACTTGCGGTCTTTCTTACTGTCGAGAGAGACCCATAAGATCTCAATGACCTTGAGTAAATTAGGTATCTGACATTTAAGGAATCCAAAGGGTCTAGGGGGTTTAAATATATTATCCCAAATGATGTCCAAATTTCCTATACCAAACCATTGAAGTTGTGGAAATTTAATATAGGAACTAATGATCACCCTAAGGTAGCATCCCTTGGAGACTATTGGGATGAACGAACTGTGACTGGGATACAAGCTCTATTGTAGGAATATGATGATATGTTTCCCAGATTTTTTCATAATTAAAAGGCATTAAGGAATATTTAGGGGAGACGAGGATGGACTTAAAGCATGAATCAAGACCAGTCAAGCATAGGACATATCGACTAAATCCCAGAGTTAAATAGAAAGTGAAGAAGGAGATTGATAGGATGCTCATAGATGGGCTGATTTTCCCTGTTGATAAGGCTGAATGGATCAGTCCTATCATGATACAAACCAAGAAAGGTATATATGATATATGATTTTGTGTGGATTACTAAAGCCTCAATGCTTCTTGTGTGCATGACCCCTTTCCTACCCCCTTTAGCAATGAGGTATTGGATCAAGTAGTAGGAAATGAGGCATATTCCTTTACAAATGGGTTCTTTGGATATCATCAAGTTTGAATCGTCGAGGAAGATAAGAAGACGAATAATTTCACTATTGAGTGGGGGTCATTTTCCTAAAATGTTATTCCTTTCGGGCTTAAGAATGCCCCAACAATATTTTCTTGAATCGTGATCAAAACATTCAGTGATTTCATCCATAAGTTCCTTGAGGTATACTTAGATGATTGGGATATTATGTTTGATGTTGGACAGTTGTAGATAGTTACATATTTACCTTAATCTACTAAAATGTGTTTTCTGTGTACCATTTGGGAATATGTTAAGGAATATTGTTTGTCGGAAAGGAGTGTTAGTCGGTCCTGCAAAAAATGTAGTTATTCTTAATATGCCTTCCCCTACCTCTGTCAAGCAGTTGAGCATGACCTTGGGCCATACTAGATATTACTACAAATTTATTAGGGGTTATGCAAGAATAACAACACCTTTGGAACAACTTCTCAAGAAATTCGAATGGTTTCATTGGACTTAGGATTGTGATAAAGAGCTTGACCCGATAAAAGAGAAATTGATCACTGCACCCATTTTGACTTATCCTATTTGGAAAGTTAAATTTCATTTACATATTGATGCCTCTAAAATTGTACTTGATGCTATTATTGCGCAACCAGGGGAAGGAAAATTGGATCATCCTATATACTTTTCTAGTCATACACTTTCCCTAGATGAATGAAACTACACCACAACTAAAAGGGAAGGTTTGGCCATGGTGTATGCTTTACAAAATTTTAGAAATTATTTACTTGGAATTCATTTTAAGATTTTTACTAACCATTATGCTTTGAATTATTTGGTGAACAAACCCGTGTTATAAGGTCGCATTTGCAGGTGGTTTCTATTGTTTAAGGAGTTCTCTTTTGAGGTCATTTTTCAGCCTGTAAAGTTAAATGTTGTGCCTAATCACTTGTCTTTCCTAGAGTCTAGATAAAGTGGTGGACTTGTAGATGACCAACTCCTAGATGCATATATGTTCCGTATTGAGGCCATTCTTGATTATTTGTCATAAATTGGCCTATTTTTTACTACTGGTATTATGCTGGTATTATGCTGGTAGGATATTTAGTAACACAAAAGAGACACCTAGTGGTTCTTGCAATAGATTATCAACTGATTGTGGGCCAACTCTATAAATTGGGATTGGAAAACATATTACGACATTGTGTGCTAGATCATGAATGGCCCAATATTCTATTGGAATGCCAAAGTGGATTTGTAGGAGGACACATAGGACAAAAATAATTTTCTCAAAAAATACTACAAGCATGACTATGGTGGCCGACAATGTTTAAATATGCTAAGGAATATGCTCAGGCATGTGATGTATGCTAGAGAGTGGGAAAAACATCATGCCACGATGAGTTGCCTCTACACCATGTTCACAGACTGTAAGATTTTGAAAGATGTGTTGTTGAGTTCATCGGTCCAATAAATCCTATAGCTAAGCATTCTAAGGCCATATACATAGTTACTGCAATTGACTACCTGACTCGCTGGGCTGAATCAGAGGTTGTTCAAGATTTCTCTCTGACCACCCCAACATGATTTATTTTTGAGAATTTTATTACCAGTTTTGGTTTTCCTTACATCTGGACCAGTGACCAAGGATCCCACTTTCTCAGTGAAACTATAACAACCCTTACTAGATAATTTTTTATTCAACATCATAAGAGAAATCCCTACCATTGAAAAGATAACAAAATAGTGGAATCATTTAATAAAATCTTGGAGAGGGGGATGACTAAGGTTTGTTTCACAAATCAAGATGATTGGGATGATTTGGTTCCAATTGTGTTATGGGCATATTGGAATACCACAAAGAGATTGAACGTGTTTACTGGTATGAAATTTTCCATTTTTGAAAATCTGTCGACTACCAGAAAGATCGAATCATATCCTCTCTATGTCCTTGGTAGTCCCAATACAAAATCCATGCTCACTGCATCCCACGGCCTTTCAGGTATGGGTAATGGTTGGTATAACCCTGCGTTCTACCTCTTTCCTTTCGTGTGCTAACAAATTCTGCACCTGTCCAAAAATTTCTTGACACCTATTCTCATCCCTGGCCAAAAATATGAGCCATTCAACTTTGAGAACATATTTTCATGAATGAAATGTCTGGCCAATCCTCCACTATGTTTTTCCTTCAACAAATTCTCCCTCATGGAGCATTTTGGAATACATAGCTGATTTCCCTTAAACAATAATCCATCTTGGATCATGTATTAAGTCCATTAGCTCATGTCCCTGAGAATTGGATTCTCAGATGCCTCATATGCCTCCTTGAAGTTTGGATCATCCCTATACATTTATTTAAGGTTATTAAAACCCAAAGTCTTGACTCTGAATTCCTGCATAAGAAAACATTTCCTGCTCAAAGCATCAACAACTTTGTTAGCAGTTCCAGAAATATGCTTAATCACAAAAGTAAAATTATGCATGTATTCAACCCATTTAGCATGTATTTGGTTCAACTTCTCTTGTCGAGTCATGAATTGTAAAGCGTGATTATCACTATACAAAACAAACTCCTTGGGAACCAAATAATGTCTCCATTTCATTAGTGCTTGTATGACTACATAGAATTCTTTGTCATATGTGGAGTACTTAATCTTCGCTTCATTTAGTTTTTCACTGAAATATGCGATCGACCTGTCATCTTGGCTCAAGACCGCTCCAGTTGCAAATCCACTCGCGTCACACCTAACCTGGAATGTCTTGCTAAAATTCGGCAAAACTAGAATTGGTTGCTCAATGATCTTCTTCTTCAACAAATTGAAACTCTTCTGTGCTTCCTTTGTCTAGTGAAAATATTTATGTCTTTTCTTCACCGTATCCATCATTAGTGCGCTAATTCTACCGAAGTTTCAGATGAATTTCCTGTAGAATCTAGCCAAACCATGGAAGCTTCGAACTTCAAACACGCTCTTCGGTGAGAGCCAATTCTTAATCGCCTTTATCTTTTCTGGATCCATCTTCAGTTCATTTGCAGAGATAACAAAACCCAAATAAATGAGTTTTGTCCTCATAAATGATGATTTCTTCATATTGATTAGCAATTTCTCCTGCTGTAATCTCTTCATTATTGCAGCTAAATGCTTTAAGTGTTCTACTTCTGTTTTGCTAAAAAATAATATATCATCAAGATATACAATGACAAATTTCCCAATGAAATCCTTCAGGACTTCATTCATCAACCTCATGAAAGTATTGGGTGCATTTGTTAAGCCAAATGTCATGAAAATCTATTCATATAGTGCTTCATTTGTCTTGAATGTTGTCTTCCATTCATCACCTTCTCTCATTCTAATTTGATGATACCATCTTTTCAAATCAATCTTTGAAAGAAATCTTGCTCCACTCAAGCAATCCATCAAGTCGTCCATCCTTGGCAATGGAAATCTGTATCTAATGGTAATCTTATTGATTTCCCTTGAGTCTGTACACATTCTCCAGCCTCCATCATTCTTTGGGCTGAGCACTGTCGGAACAACGCATGGACTTAAGCTTTCTCAAATCAATCCCTTGTCCATTAAGCCCTGGACTTGTCTCTTAACTTCTTCATTTTCCTACGACGTCAACCTATACACGGCTTTGTTTGGAAAACTGGCTCCAGGTATAAGATCAATATGATTACTTATACTCCTGATAGGTGGCAATGAAAAAGGTAGTTTGTCCACTACTATATCAACAAATTCTTCCAGCAACTCCTGAATTTCTTCTGGTAGATCATCTATTCTCGTACTGGTAAAAACAATTTTGGGCTTCCTAACCACAATAAATTGTGTGTCTTCCTTCTTCTTAACCTCATTAAGAAGTTCCTTCCCACTCATGAGAAGTACAGTGTTGCTCGTCTCTATTTTCACCTCTTGGTTCTTAATCAGCAGCAACATGTGAGTCCTACCATTTTTCTCCAGGGTGTACGTGTTATTTCTCCCATCATGAACTACGTTTCTGTCATATTACCATGGTCTACCCAACAATAGATGACAAACATCCATAGGAATGACATCACATAATATTTCATCTTTATATCTGCTTATTTTAAATTCAACTAAACATTGTTTAGTGACATTTACCTGATGTCCTTTTTGTAGCCACAAAACTCTATATGGGCTTGGATGTACAACAGCCTATAGCTCCAGCTTTTCTACCATCTCTGTAGATACGAGATTGTCTATGCTACTGCTATCCACTATGACCTTGCGTACTCTATCCTTAGTTTTGCAAGCAGTCCTAAACAGACTGTTACTTTGGGCTGGGTTCTCTACCTCCTTCTCTGGCTCCAAGAGAACTTTCCTCATCATCAAAGATTTTTCTCCCTTAGCATCTTTTGCCTCAACATTCTGTCCTTGAGCTTCGGAAATGTGAGTTTCACCACCATCTTTCTTCTTATCTGGACACTCATAGGGTTTATGTTCATTTTTTCCACAGACAAAGCATTTCACTTCACCTCCTCTACCTCTTCCTCTTCCTCTGGCTTGAGGAAAAGTATTTCTATAAGCATACTGCCTTCCTTGTGAGATTCCTCCTCTCTTAGGTTGAGTTTGAGGTTTCTTTCCCTCTTCTTTAAGTCTCTGAGTTCTGTCTTGGGCAATTGTTTTTCCTATGGCTTGACTTCTACCTCAACCTCTTTGACCTTGCTTCCGACTCAGATTCTCTTCACCTTTCAGAGCTATCTGATAAGCATCTTCCACATTTCGAATGGTCACCATGCTCATCTATTATTGAATGTCATATCACAGACCATTCATGTACCTGGCAACTTTTTCAGCATCGCCTTCCCGATGACCTGCTCTGATGTTTATCCTGTAGAATTCTTCAGTGTATTCTTTCAGTGACATCAACTTCTGTCTCAAATTCTGCATCCTATGAAACAGAGTGATTTGATAATCCTAAGGTATAAATTTTTCTTTCATCTTTGCAACCATTCTATCCCAGCTTTTGATTTTCTTCTTTCCCTTGCAACGTCTGTCAGCTTGCAGTTCATCCCACCACAGTGCATCATGCCCTTTAAGTCTGGTAACAACAGGTATGACCTTCTTATCTTCCTTGACATCCTCATAGTCGAAGTATTTGTCTAGAGCTCTAATCTAGTCTAGAAGTTATTCAACATCCAAGTTTCCCTCATACACTCGAATGTCCATTTTTTCTCTAGCACCTATCCTTGCAACAACCCTGAATAGGCGTTCATCTGCAACAACTTCGACTGCAACTTCTTCTCCTTCATTTCTAGCTCCATTTTCACTTTCATCTTCGATGATATCCCTAGCGTCGACTGTGCACCTCTGTGTTGTTTCCATAGCATCAAGCCTGGCACGTAACTCACACATTTATGTTTCCACCACTGGATCAGGCATTGGCCTATCTCTTCTTCTCGGTGGCATGGCTAAATTTGTTTTCTCTTTTCTCTCTGCTACAGAAAACAAAGAATTTTTTTTGGGCTCTAATACCACAACTAACGCAGACCTTAACCCTCTATCCAAGATCCACATAGGATCGTTATAATTTCTCCTCAAGTCGAAGCGGCTCCCTCAGATCCCTATTGGAACCTCGAATTACACAATCCACATGTCCTTTGTGAAAACCCACCCTGCACAACTTAACACCAAGCGTGAGCCTTACATCTCCATGCAACCACAACTCGGGCCTTAGCGCAACTTCCTTTTGTGACTTGCAATCTTGCAAGTTTGTGAATTGAAGACCCGCGACTCCAAACTTTCGATACCCAAGATGTGATACGGGTATGGCTCCTTCCTCGCTAGAACCTCTACAAGCTACCACTAGCTAGGGCCTAACTCTAGCACCCATCACAACTCACAACTTCACGAGTTGGAGTGTTGAGCCCTCGTGCTCCCCCTTTGCGAATCCCCAAGATGAAATAAGTCAACAATGGGTTAACTCCTTCCTAGGCGACGCGTGTCCACCACCTGTCACCTGCTTCCATATTTTCTGTGCGCTCTATGTTTGTGCCACTTGTCAACCACATGGTCCCCACCTAACGGAAGTGACGCATGTTCGCCCAAGCCCTTGGCACTTGGCACTTCATGACTTCGAAGTCGAAAAGAAATTCTTCCAACCATTGAACTCCCGATACACGATACCCCACGAAGGTTTTGATCCAACGGTTCTTCCGTGATTTGGATCCAATGGTCTGGATCTCCTTCCCTGCTCCTCGCAACTTGGAACATCTTGAAACCAAGAAATTTGGTCTGCCCTCCAAACTCATGAACCTTGAGTTTGTGAAATGATCCAACGACATGGCTTGGAACAATATCAACGACTCATATCAAACCATGATCAATGGTTAATGTCATTTCTTGATATCAAGGTGGCAGATTCATCCAATTCCTAACCACCTTATAGCTCCTCTGGTTCCTATGGTCCTCACGATTTTGCGAGCTCTCCATGGAGAATTCTGACCACCCGATTTACTCCTCAATGGATTCTTCCCAATGACTGAGTGTTCTCTCTCCTAAACTTAATTTCTATATGATGGTTTTGATCTCCATCTCCCTTTGAACACTTCAAAGGTCTTATCCTTCCTGAGCTTTCACTTGTAAACTCAAGCTTCCCAAAAGGATCCCTGCTCGCACTCCTTGCGGCAAACTTTGAAATAACCTTTGGTTATTTGAGTCTTCGACCCTGTGCACTGTTTGCAATAGTAGTCCTTCAACTTTCCCCTTAGTTGATAAGTTCTAAGACTTTCGCCAGCCTGCGCACACCTTGCATGGCTCTATGCTTCTCCTGCACTTTTGCTGGTATGAGAACAATGATATCTCTCCTAAGCTTTTTGAGATAAAAATCAGACCCTTGTCAATGCACACCTTACGGACGTCCACTGCACTCCTTGCAAGAATTCTCAGGAAGAGAAACAATTGAAACTCATTCTTATCCTCTCTCAGACTTCATACATTCAGCATGAAATCATACACACAACACAACATGGAAATAAATGCATAACAGAGGAACAAATCATCCGTAAACATACCATTCAACAAATGTAAATAGTAAGCATCATAACACCATGAAAGTTGAGTCAAAGCTTCATATATTAACTCAAGTGCTCCTGTACATGGGTTCTTCTCTACAACTCTCTGCTACAACTCTACAACTTATGAATTCTGAATGATCATGAAAAATTACAATGATACAAGGGTGAGGATGTCTATATTCGTTTTCCCTCCTACGCTTCTAAACGGTCTAATATATTAAATTAAATCTACCTACTTTACATTAATAGACTTAAATTCCTATTACATCTGACAGATGAGAGTAATTTCTCTAGATCTGTTCATATCTCCAAGACATAAATGTAAGTATGCTTCTCTGAGCTATTACATTAATGCTTCAGATTTCAAAATTCAAAATGTTTTCATAAAAACGTGCCCCTTTTTCATCTTCGCGTCCAACTGTTCCTTTGGCTAGGCACGTGCTTTGGCTTTGTACAATGCTCCTTCATAATTTACCCCATTCCAACTAGTATATGGTCAAGAAACAATTGTGCTAGGTGATTTTCTCACCCCAAGTATATTCATTGCACAAGATATCGAGATGACCGAGTATGAATACATTGTTGCACGGGTGGAGGAACTGCTGGAAATTGAGGAAGATATGGTCGTAGAAGATTTTCATCAGACCGTGGAGAAATTTTGACAGAAGTCTTGGCATGATCGACATATAAAGCTTAAATCGTTTTTGCATGGTGATTTTGTTCTCTTATATGACAAGTATAAAAAACATCCAGGAAAGCTCCAAATGCAGTGGCTTGGTTCTTTTATAGTTGTGAAAATCTATGATTCTGGAGCTATCAAACTAGTGAAACTTGATGGAGTTATTTGACCTAGTTGGGTGAGTGGCGCATGCTTGAAGCCCTACCTGTATACTACATAATTATAGTTTCATTACACTCCTAGTTTTGGGAGTGTGTTAGTAAGTAGTATTTCCATTTCTGTATCTGTTTTACTTTCTATCAACACATGTTGATGTGTTCTGTGTTTACATTTCCTAGTGCTTCATTGTCCTGTTCAAGTCATCCAGCTCAGATAGTCACTTTGTGGTCAGGGAGGTCATAGTCACATCCTCTCATAATTAATGCTGTTGAAATTCGAATCTTGTGCCCTTGTGTCATCACATGGGTTGTTAAAATCCGTTAGTACCTTTTTTATCTGTCATTTCACCTCTTCTATCATAGTCACTTAATTATTAACAATTGCCCATCCCTTTTCCAGTTAATCGCTCACCTGCTCATTACTTTCCCGAGTTGATCTAGTATCATGTTACCAACTTTTTGGGTATGCATTTAGTTACCCAAGTCGTGTCATGGATTCTACTGCGTTCGATGGATTGAGTCGATGTTAATACTCAATATTGTCACCATATAGTATTCAATGCATGTCTGTCTTGACATCTTCCACATATCGCTCATAAACACGTCTTTGGCCAATGGATTCATGTATTGTTTTACTCTTGCACTTGCTATAGCCTCAAAATAAGAGACTTATGTTAAAATCCAACACCTAGATTCTGTTGTGGAATCAGAGTGGAATAATTGATGGATACCAAACCCATAGATACCAACATAGCTTCCAAACAAGAGGCTTTCCTAGGAGCTTCTATTCTAGCAAGGAAATGTAAGGATAGAATCGAACAATATGATAGTTTTCGACAACAAGCACTATATATTTTACCAGAGTTGGCCCCTTCGTTTGAGGGATATCAGAGAAAAGAGGTGAAAGGTTGATCCAAGATGAGTCAAGGATTGTGGTTGGGGCTTGTTGGGCCCTATGTTTTGAAGAACCAATTTTTTGAACGCACAAAGGTTTTGGAGAACCCCATAGAAAATCAACATTATATACAAGTGGCAAAAAGATAACTACTAGTGTGCCAACAAGGAAAAATAGTGAAGAATCAACTGGAAGAGAAATGGAAATATATAGAATGCTTGAGAACATGGCACAAGGACGCAAAATAAAGAAAGCATAACAATAGAATCAAGAAGAAATTAATCCCCGAGGAAAAGTTATAAAGCATGGATTTATGTAATGGTTTGGGTTTCAATTCCCTTCTTTATTGTTTTGTTTTGTTCTAAGTTTTTTTTTGGGTTTTTCCTTGATTCCGCGTTTGTTACTCTGTTGTTGTGGGGTTTTAAGATTTGTTGTCATTGAGTATCACCAAACAAGAAATGAAACTATGTAAAATGTGAGAGTCCAGATCAGATATCTCATTACCGATCCTATTGTATAAGTATTGATATGAAGAAACACTCTGTATATGACAGTCCGGGGTATGAATATATGATGGATTATTCAGATACTTAAAATTTGTCATTATGAGGATGAATATATGGTCTCTTTCTTGTGTAATATGTCCTATGTTGTGTAATTACTAATTGAATTACTATTATAACAACTATAATGTATGTGTTTACTTTAACATTGTGCAACACAGGTTGTTCACTTTCTTTACCAATCTAAGGCTTATGATGTTATGATCACTTTACACTTAAGTATGGAGTTTTGATATGATGTGTTAGATCTGATGATGTGTCATCTGTAATTCACTTTATAACACAAAGTATTAGATACGCTTCAAGTGATACCTCCTTCCCTTGCTGAAGGTTGAATATTCCAGTGCAAATAGACTACAATGGTACCTTTGTTGGTAATGTTCGAGAACCATGGTATCCAATTTTGTGCCAACAAGGCCCACATTTTATTGTTGGCATTCCTTACCTATCATATAAATAAAGGAAGGATAAAATATTTCCATTCATATATGTTCATTCACTCACTTGTATTCACTCTTGTGATGAGATGTGATCTAGAGAAGAGTGCATGATCCATAATCGAGGGGTCATATCGCACTCACTTCACCAACACAAATACCTATGCAGAATTTTATTTCTAAACTCTATCTTAGTTCTGTCTCTGATATTTTTCATAGGGTTCTTAGTCTTATTGAGGATACCAAGACTTAATACTCCGCCATTGGTTTGGTGCTTGGCTCATCCTTTCAAGAAACCATTCGTTGTTAGTAAATCCAATACCAACTTGCACCTCTCCTTTAATACTCCAAAAAAAAAAAAAAACATATTTATATATCCATCATTCCAATTGGTAGTTGTTGTTAATACAATGGTAGATATAATAAAATATTCATCACTCAGAGGTCCAATCACTTACAACAAGGATGAGTTGTGCCCACAACAATGATAACACCTTCTGACATTAAATAATAATGAGAATGATCCATTAGTAATAAATGACAACACTGCCATTCATAGTCTTTCTTACCCCCCATGCCTAGGGTTAACTAGAGGAGATCATGTCTCCTAGACAACAATGGAGAACATTATACCAACCATGATGAAGATAAACATGTCCATATATGGAAACCTTGCATCCCCCCTCATTCACCTTTACAACCACAAATCAACCAATGATTATCACATCCAAACAAACCAATGTATGGGATATGGTAAGCCATCATCACCATGAGGTATGTTAGTCCTTATTTCATGCAAATGTTTGTGCTTAATTTGTTGGGAATGTGGATGAGGATATTTGGTTGAAGTCTAATAATGGATCATTGGCTTGGGAAATTGTTCATGTTGCCTTTTTTCACCTTGGTGGTTAATTTCTATGTTTCACACCTTAGGGAAAAGGGGTACTATTGGGGGGGAATCAAAAGGGTAATGTTATGTTCCCCACCATACTTAACACTTTTCATCTTGGAACCTCTCATAGTATACTAAACTTTAGCAATGGGTCATGGTACACTCTCTCATGAGAAGGGGGGTTGAAGGCCTAGAGGATGATTACAACTTCTACTAAAATAATAATAAAATGATGCTAAATAAAGGAAGGAATGATAAAAAAGGACTCCCAAAATCCAATCCAAACTTGAGATATACCCTTTTAGTGCTCACCCCAGTCCCAAATAGGAATGTTATAGATTGAAAACTTATAAAAGGGGACATGAAAATATGATAAGCAGACTAGTAAAATGGTAGATAAATGGGCTTGGAAAAAATAGCACCTAAGAGTGTGGTAACTCAAGAGAAAGTGCACCATCCACAAATGCACTCATATAAATGGATTAAATGACACCATAATCCATGAAGTTATCCCTAAAATCATATCACTATCACACTCATTCTTGAAGGGTTTATTTTATTTCTTGTCTAGGTGGCACACCTAATAGAGCTGGATGAAGGCCCTCCCATACTTAAACTTGGCAACTCAGATGGGGTCCTTGACTGGTGTGATGCTTGAAGGGGATACTGAGGTAAATTGTTTACATGGATTATATTTTAAGTTAGAACTTACCTTACATGATTTAAGGACCAATGTTACTTGTGAACCTTGGATAACCTTGTCTTATACTTTGTTTTGTTTTGGATGGCCCTGACGTGGTTCTTTGAGGGAAATCCTGGGATTGTACCCAGGATGTTGTGCCTTTATTGCAAGACCTTGGCACGTGTGATGTAGAGCAGTGTGACGCATCACCCTTAGACATAGTCTCTCACATTCTTGGAACCTTGGATGATGGACACATAAGATTGGTATGAGAAAATTCAGTCATGATGGCATGCAGATGGGTTGGAATCCCATAGGTTGGTAATAGTACAAAAGAGATTTCGTTTCACTAGGATCAAGTATGTTGCATAAAAAAAAAGTTAGAGACCTTGAAGAGATGAGATGCAGCTCTCGAGGGCCTGGACGCAACACCTAGATCCTGGATGTTGGCCCTCTTTTGGTGGAAACACAAGCTACTGATGATGGATGGCATGACTTTGAGTGGGGAGAGACATTTTTTTCCCCACTCCACTTCATATTAGTGCCACATGGCCTTTGGAGGCCCCCTCCTTGCCTAAGGAGTCTTGATGTCTCACACATGTGGCTCATTATGATGTATTTTTCCTTTATTACATTTTGTAAAGGAAAAATGAGGGGTCAACCCCTCTTCTATTTTAATGTTGATATTTATGTGGAAAAATATGCTAGGGTAGCCGCATATAAAAAGGATAACCCTCACTTTCACTTTATGATAATCTTTTCCTCACAATTGTGAGAGATAATTTTGAAATTTTCATCCCCTAAGGGGTTATTGGTATATCTCTCTCACACACTATGGTTGGAATGGATCTCTTGCGGAGGGTTTGCTGATTTTGGATGGATATTTACACAATTAGGGTTAAATGCTCTTGGTTTCTTGGATGAAGTAAATTTATGCAATTTTTTGTTATTCTATTGATGTTTATGGTGAAATTTCTATTTTGTTGCAAGAATTATAGTTTATTGCAACCTTAAGGAACATACATGCTTCTTCCTCTCACAAGGATTTATTTGTCTAAAATTTGTTATTCGTCCTTGCTAGGGTTACAACCCTAAATACCTAAAGTGCTAAAAATTTAATATTTTATCCCTAGACAAATGATCTTTGACCTAGTTGAAGCTATAAGAAGGGAGAAACAATATATGGGATCCAAAAGTTCTTGCACCCTAGACATCCTTCTCCTCAAGATCTAAATCCTAAGGCTCAAATGTGCTTGCAACTTAGGGTTTAGATCCTACCTCTTTGTTTCAAGTAGATAAACCTTCAAAATTGGATGTATTTTAGACCCCATAGCCATAGAAAGGAACTAGTCTTGAAGCAACTCTTCTGCTGAAAGTCATTGATAAAAAACTCTCTCTCGAAACTCTCAAGTATCCTACTAACTATACTGACTCTAACCCTAGAAAACTCACCATATTACTTGCTGCTGTTATAATTTTTTTCTAAAACCATCTAAAAATACATTAATTTGCTGCATACACTCATCCAAAGGTGGGTTAACTCACTCATAAAATTTCTCTAACAATTGGATGATACTCTGTTGATTATATGCTTAATTTTCATAGTCAATTGTGGCACTTCTTAGCACCAATTATTGTTGTTGTTAAAAATCATTTACAACTATCATATAATTGTTTCCTTTTGCAAATTTGTAACAACCATTTCAATTTATCTTGTCTAGCGTCCTAAGAGGTTATTTTTCTCATACTTTAGCTTGGTAATTGTTATATATATGTTGCAAAGTATTCATGTTCTGGGTAGGTACAAAAACCACCTTCAACCTTTTCTTTCTCCTAGACCTAAACCAACAAACCAGTGATAAAGATAGGGGGCAACAGGCTTGGATACTAAAATTTCTATTTGATCCCTTGAGGTCACCAAGGAAGCCTCCCTTGTGGTGGACCGATTCCATCACTAAAACGAGGGAAGATCCTACTAAAGTGAAAATGGAAGTTTCTTCCATTGTTACTCAATACTTGGGGATCTTGTGGTGGGATTTGCACAAGTACAAATCCCTCAATAAAAATATTATCTTCTCTACCACATGTCATTTAAATAATATAAATGTGTGTTTGCTACATGATCTAGTTTTCTCACTCTAATAATTGTTTCCAATATACACAACTCCACTCAACTCATTCATCCCCTCCTCCAATCATGGAAATCATGTTAGAGATGACTGGTTCTTTTACAAGAACATTATTATCCTAGCTAGCATAGGATTTAATGTCATATGCAATTGTGATATGTGTGGGTAGTAGAGGAAATGTTCCAATGATGAAGGTGGAATAATGAGGTGCTATGCATTAGGGTTAGGGTTTAATCTTTGCAACCAACAAATCAAACATGGAATGGGTTTTTCCATGATATAAGGTTCACGTACAACACTGGGATAGTGAATCTTGCATGCGTGGAGTTACTCCTCAATATAGAGATAACACAGAGCGTTTGGGCAGTGAGGAATGGATGCATGGAGTTACTCATTTGAATGGAGATAACTAGAAGAGTTTGGGTAGTGAGGAATGAATGCATGGTGATTACTCCTCGAGCTATATTTTACACTAAGAGTTATACAAAAAATATAGTGCATGGGGTCTCTCTTCTCAAACTGGGGTTCACTAGCTACGTTTTTCCATCCAGAATAATTCATGGGGTTGTTTTTCTCAAGCTAGGGTTCACAGGATGTGTTTTGACAACAAGAACACATCGCAGGGTTCTCTTCTTGAGCTATGGTCCCATCTCAACATTTAGCAGTAACTAAAAATGTGTGGGAAACAAAGGAACGACCATCAACAACTTAGACATGCCCAAGGAGAAAATACATGGAAACTGGACTAGATACGAAACCAAGGGAAACTGATTTTTAATCCACACCCTACTTTTTATTTCTAAGCTCAGGATGGGCGACCTTGAGTGTCCGAACGTTATGTTGCATATTCTAAAATATGAAGTTTAGTTAAAGGAGATAAATATCAATTGGTTCAACTAAGACATATCCTTTGGAATTGATTTCTGGAGTTGTTAAACAAGTGCACCAACCAATATGCTATGGAGAGGTAAATTCATGGTTTGAACTGAGGAAAACATTCAACTACCCATGTATGCCATTAGTATATCAATTTAAATTACAATGTAGTGTGAATATGAAGAGGAAAATCCAAACATTATTTTAGAAGTGAAGAAAACATCAAAATTATAACACAACTCATTGAATTCACACAGTAAGCCAAATTTCCATGTATACAATTTTTATCTTAGAATCCAAATGGGAAAAATAGTCAAATGGCACTCAATATTCTTCTTTCTACAAGTTCACAAGTTGTTACAATGCTCTCCTCCTCCTTGGCCAAATAAAATCCCTTTGGGAGTGAGAGAGAGTGAAGAAATGGGGAGAGATAGGGGGTAAGAGAAGGGAAACAACCAAGGATCTTCACTTCCCATTCCTTATCCTTCTCTCCTATTCATTTCCTTGTCATTTTTTAAAATTATTTTTCTTTAAATTTTTAGTTACATCATTCTTGGCTTATCCACGTTAACTTTCATTGTTTTACATGAATTTTGTAGATGCGATAGATTATCAATGTTGCATTGCAGGTACTGAGTCTTATCCACTATTTAGTATGGATCCATTTTAGATCACACCTCCCCATCGAGAGGATTTTTGGTCTTCAAAATATCTAGGAAACCAATGTAAATTAGTGTTGTATGCTTCTATAGAATGTGGCTATGATGCTGGCTCCTAGATATAGCTCCAACTCTGGTTCGTTTCTTTGGCTACTAGCTCTGGTCCTCGGCTATGGTTTTGGCTCACTTTTTCCCACAATGCATCAATATTCTCACTGACTCTCAGCTCTTAGCAATATCAGAATCCAAAATCTAGGATCAACACTCATTCCCATCTCCCTCTCTCGCTTGGAGACAATCCATCTCAACTATCAACAAATCCAAGTTGAATGTTGGTCTATTCATTGTGATCCTAGCATGCTATCATCACACGACCTCTCCTTAAGTGTGGTTGCATTCCTCTACTAGGATCGGTTTCTTCCTGTCATGAAAACAACCCTTCGATGCTTTCAAGTACTTCTAGAGTTATCTAAACACCCCCAGTGTCATTTACCTCTATGCATCACTCTCTGGTATATATCCAAGAAGGGGCTCTTTAGATGCAATATTGAACACAAGAAATATATTATGGCTACCCTCATCACCAACATTTTGTCCATCTTGTTGGTGATGCAGACTTCCTATGATGCTATCTCTCCTTGGATGAATTCTGTGTCTTGGATTGGAGAGGCATGCCACTCTTCATCTTCCATGGTCTTCAGTCTCCAAAGCCTTCTCTTCACTATGAAATTCCTGGGGTGAACCTCTGGATGAAGTTGCCAACACTTTGCATCCTAGTGACCACTCAAATTGAAGTGGTGGAATTTTTTGTTTGTTGATACTACAAGGACTTCTTGAATTACTCCTCCTCTCTACACGCCTCTGTGTATTTTTTTTGATTGGAGATGCCTTCATTCCATTCAACTCCTGAAAAAAATCAGTATTGCGAAACATGGCTTACTTATCCTAGCATGCTACCTTACAATGGAATTTCTTTATACAATGTGAGCATGTATATGCATACCAAAAAACATATATGGTATGGTCTCTCTTCTTGTAGCAATGAAACACAAGAAATTTCTTGTTTGATGTACATCTCCTGGTATTCTTCTTCTTCTTCTTACTTTAACTGATTCATTTGTTGATGTCTTTAAGTGCAGGTTTGGGTTGAGTCTCCAATATCTCCTCATTTCCACTCTCCTTCGATATAATACAAGGATGAGGTGGTGGTGAGATGCCAACTTCATTTACCATTGCTTATCCTTCTCTTGATGAGAATACCAACTCCAACATGTCTTTTTCCTTCCCAAAAGTGGTCTTCATGGTGTTGGAATTTTCATTTTTGCCATCAAATCCCAGGCCTTCATGCTTGACTCTTGGCATAGCTACAATGGGGATCAATATGCTTTGTTTTCTCATTCCTATCCCTTGTCCATCATAACCCATTTTCCTTAGAATATTAAAGCTAATACCCCTCGTATGCCTCTCAAATTCTCCAAGCTTCTCTTGAGAGACATCTATGGAAGGTGAGCTTACCAAGATGGTCTCAGTCCTGGTACTAGCATCTGCAGTGGAAATGGAAGGTTTCTCACTTCTCTGTGCTCCTGGACAACTACTTGAAGCCTCATCAAGGCCTTCTCCTTCTTTTCCAACTCTTGTTGTAGTTGTGTCATCATTTTCCTAAACCTATCCTCTTTCCAGCTATCCTTCTGGTTGACCTTCTCACTAAGGTACACAAGCTACACTCTATACTTGTAACAATCTATTCTGACTTCTATGAGTGATTCTTAGCCTTCTTTGAATTTCTTTTTGAGAAATGGAAGCAATTGGGAAGAGGTATCCATGTGCTTCTCCATCTCTTCCATCCTATGATTAAAAATCTTAACCTGCACCTTCAAGCTCTCGTTCTCTTCTGGAAGCTTGACATTGTTGGCACTCAAGTATTACAACTTATCTCCACTTGATTTTCCCATGTTGCAGTCTAAAATATTTCATTCAAGGTTCCAGAAGTAGTGCTCTAGAAGCAGTGTCTTTGTCAAGGATGAAACTATTCTGATACCATCAGATCCGTAATCAAGGGACTCATATCCCACTCACTTCATCAACATGGATACCTGTGTGGAATTTGATTTTTGAACTCTATCTTAGTTTTGTCTATATTTTTCATAGGGTTCCTTGTCTTCTCGAGACTACCCAGCCTCAATCCTTTTCCCGTGGTTTGGTGCTTGGTCCATCCTTTCAAGAAACCAATCATCAGTGGTAATCTCTGGTAGTAAAGTCCTTGTTTGGCCAAAGACTTCCTTTATCTCCAATGACTTTGCAACCATGGGTTTCCAATGCCTTCAAGCCTTTAGACATGTTTGGAATCCGGGGATACCCCCATGATTAAGGCGGTGTAGTACCAACCTGCACCTCTCCTTTAATACTCCAATGGAAAAATAAAATACATATTTATATATCCATCATTCCAATTGGTAGTAATTATCAGTACAACGACATATATAATAAACTCTTCATCACTTAGAGGTCGAATCACTTACAACAAAGATGAGCTACTCCCACAACATGGATGATTTTAGGGGCTAAATTTCGCTCATGGGCTAATTTTCCACAGTTTTCCCCAAAAAATATTCTCTATTCTAAAAATGATTCGCCCAAATTCTACAGGATAAAGTTATTTTACCTTAAAAATCGCCAAAAAATTATACAAAATATATAGAATCCTTAGAAATTTGAATATTTTTACAAAAATATCAATAAACATTTATAGTTGGCATATGAAGGATTACTAATATTGGGGAAGGTGTCTACATTTTAAAATAAATTTCCATCCTTAAAATCATCCTTCTCTCACAATAGTGATAACACCTTTAGACATTAAATAATGACCAGAATGCTCCAACAATAATAAATGATAGCACTACCATTCATAGTATTCTCTACCACATGCCATTTAAATAATATAAATCTATGGTTGCTACAAGATCTGGTTCACTCACTATAATATTTTTTTCCAATAAACACAACTCCACTCAACTCATTATCCCCCTCCTCCAACCATGGAAAGCATGTTCAAGAGGACTGAATATTTTGCAGAAGTTTATTGTCCTAGCTAGCATAATATTTAACGTCATATGTGATTGTGATACATGTGAGCAGTAGAGGAAATGTTCCAACAGTGAAAATGGAATAATGAGGCGTTACACATTAGGGTTAGGGTTTACACTTTGCAACCAACAAGTGAAACGTGGAATGGATTTTTCCATGAGCTAAGTTTCACATGTAGCATTGGGACAATGAACATTACATGCGTTGGGTTACTCCTCAAAATAGAGATAACACAAAGCCTTTGGGAAATGAGGAATTAATGCGTGGAGTTACTCCTTGGGTTGGAGATAACACACAAAGTTTGGGTAGTGAGGAATGAATGCGTGGGGGTTACTCCTCAGGCTGGAGATCACACTAAGATTTATGAAAAAAAGAGATAGTACGTGGGGTGTCTCTTCTTGAATTAGGGTTCACAGGCCTTGTTTTTACAATAAGAACAATTCATGGGGTCATCCTTCTCAAGCTAGGGTTCACGGATTGCATTTTGATAGAAAGAACAAGTCGTGGGGTTCTCTTCTTGAGACAGGGTTCACTCTCAGCGTTTAGCAGTAACTAACAATGCGTGGGAAATGAAGAAATGACCATAAATAGCTTAGACACACCCAAGGAGAAAATATTTTGTCACTGGACTAGGTACACCAGGGGAAATGACTCTTTAATGCACACCCTCCTTTTTATTTCTAATATTAGGATGGATGACCTGTAGTGTCCAAACGTTATGCTTGCATATTCTAAAATTTGTAGTTTAGTTGAAGGAGAGAAATATCAGCTAGGTCAACTACGAAATATTCTTTGGAACTGATGTATTTAGCTGTTAAACAAGTGCTCCAACCAATATTCTATGGAGAGGTGCATTCACTGTTTGAACTAGGAAAACATTGAACTACCCATTTATGCCATTAACATATCAATTTAAATTACAATGTAGTATGAATATGAAGAGGGAAATCCACACATTATTTTAGAAGTGAAGCAAGCATCAAAATTATAGCATAACTCATGGAATTCATAGAGTAAACCAATTGAATGGTGCTCAATATTCTTCTTTCTTCAAGTTTGCAAGTTTTTACAATGCTCTCCTCCTCCTTGGGACAAAAAAGGCCCTTTGGGAATGAGTGAGATTGAAGAAATAGGGAAAGCTAGGGGGTAAGGGAAGGTAAACATCCATAGATATTCACTTCCCACAATTATTCTTCTTTAACCTTTCAGTTGCATCATTTGGGTTATTCCACATTAACTTTCATTGTTTTACATGGATTTAATAAATGTGATTGATTGTCAATGTTGCATTGCAGGTATTGAGTCTTATCAAATCTTCAATTCGGATCCATTTTAGATTTGTGCACACTAGCCCCTTTCTTTCTGTAGAGTCTCCAAAGGATTATTGGAGGTCTAGGGTTAAGGTTTATCCCTTGGATATTTTGGATTAGGGTTTTGAGATAAAATTTGAGGGTGGAATTATGAAGAAGAAGAGGAGTGTTGGCACATGAAGGGAAGAACCTAAGTTCATAACATTAAACAACCAACAAAACTCTTAGACATCGACCCTTTTAGCATCACCTGGAAGGAAGTGAAGTCTCGACTCTCACTTGAGGAATCTATAGGGGTTGAAGGAACCAAGATTTTGCAGTAGTGAGGGGAAGTGAATCATTCAACATATTCATCCTCTAACTATCTACTCAAGTGCACAATTTCCATTAGTTATCATTTACTGATCATACAACATACCTTGTGCCCAACATTACTTACTTAACATTCATTCACCCATTAGTTCTCTCAGTGTGCGACATTATGCTAGAATACATTCAGAATATTAACCCTTTATTATCATTGCACACTATTCATGTTCATTGGATCACATTCATCATAAGAACAACACATAAAACATCATGCCAAAACAAGGGTTAAAGTGGTTCATGTTGGGCCATTCGTTTTGATGAATAAAAGTTGCACAAGTTATGTTGCATATTCATTTTGGTGAACAGAAGTTGCACAAGCTGCTGAGGAGTTTTATAACAGACTAAAGGGAATAAAAGAAAAATAAAGCGGTTGGAAGGACAATGCAACATCAATTTTGAAGAAAGAAGTTGCAACAAGATTAAGAAGAAGAGAGAACTCTCGGGTTCTCAACCAACAAACCTAGATCAGATTATATATATAGGGGATTCATATGATTGTAAAGGGGTTGGGTTGGGATTGTTGTTGTTGCTAGAGTCATTGTTGTCATCGTTCATATTTTTAGTTTAGCTAAAGTTCTGGATTATGAGTTTGGAACCAGATCGAGAATGTAATTGAGTCATGTCGTGTTGTAGCGTTGAAAGAGAAAGGTGTTGGGATAACCTTGTCTCTCAGTAGTACATATCATTTTCTATTAGCTTTGGCATGACTAATTTGTATTCGTAACTCAGTATGATCTTGTATTTTGAGAAGAAACATGTTATATGATAATATAGTGGGAGACCAAAATAATTTTGAATATATCTTGTGTACTTAGTCTTCTAAATGTATTGAATGTTGCTATGTATTATTTTTTATGTATGATATGCTTAAATGCTTCCTTGTGAATGAAGAAACAACTCTGTCTCTTTATTCTCAGTTAGGAGATGTTCATAATTGATGCATGTTTAATCTATCTTGCACAAGACTAACATGAGTCTTGATACTTTGGAGACTTGTTTAAGTATTATCCTTACCCTTCCTTCTCTTTCTCGTCTCGGTTGCACTTCGGGTGAGACTTCTTCCCTCCTGGGAAGATGAAAATGCCAATGCTATAGACTACTTTGGTACCTTTTGTTGGTAACTTGAGAAGGACCCTGGTCTGATCACTTTTGTGCCAAAAAAATGGTTTTGTTTCCCGAACCTATGTTTTAAAAGGGAATCTGTAAGGATAATGCTTCCACGGATCTATAGATCTGAGATTTGGCAATGGTGGAAATGAAATTGTGATGCCTTTTTATGCAAGGAAGCAAAGTTGTGAGGTAAAAGTGTAAACACTACAAGAGAGTCTATCTTTTATTTAGAAAGATCGAGTGACCAGTATGAGATATTATGGGTAAAATTCTTGAAATAACTATTCCATTGGATAGATCGACTACAAGAAGCTACAAAATTCCAAGAACGCGTCAATAAGACCTGTACTTGGGATACAAAGAATATCACAACACTTCATTAGTTGGATCACTAGATGATGTGAGTAGTCAATTTCTAGGTTAATACGACTTTGGAAGGATACACCATTGAATTCGTGGTTGAGTATCACCAATCTTTTTCATGGGAAGAATAAATTTTCAAGAAAGGTGTGCGCGGAAGACTGTTGAGTGAAATTACCTTGTGGATCAAGAATTCTTGATGGATGAGGGGATGATAACTATTCCCTCAACTAAGATGGAAGCCTAAACACCTACGCTTGGGGTAGGGTGATTTTGGGGTGAGATCATGATCTAAAAATGAAGAAGACTTGTATTCTTGAAAAATATTTGCAAGTAAAATTTATGTGTTAAAATGCAAATGGATCAACTTTGCAACACAACTTAAATAGGATTTACTCATTCAATATGCATATAAACAACAAAAAAATCAGTGAACATAAAACACATAACACAACAAATGATAAAGGAGTTCACCCCTCTCTTGGGCTACATCTCCTGGTCCAGCTTCCAATGGATTATTTGTATTATTTGCTCAAAGTGCTAAAAAATGTACTTTACAATGCTCAAAATGCCAAATAGACTGCTCCAATGGCTTCAAAACATCCAAAAACCCCTAGCTGGGCTTTTTCGACACCTCGTTTGGCCAAAAATTGAAGAAGACAGGCTTCCTGGAAGTCCCCCCTTCAAGCTTGTTGTCTCTGCATCTACAAAACGCACCCCCTTTGGCTCAACCTAGCCCACACGCATTTTAAAGCGTAAAAACTTGGCACCGAGCATAGCCACACGAATCATGCAAACTGTAGGATGGTTATGGGCGCAGCTAGCCCCTAACCGTCAAGGGCTAGGTCATATGACCCATGTGACCGCGCGTTTAAAAGTAAGGGCCATAACCGTCTGAGCCGAATTCAAACCAACGCATACCCACGTGCGCGTCAATGGTCATATGGTAACAAACATGTGACCATGGCCATATCAAAAGGGATATGCTTAAAACATATACGTGCGCCTATGGTCATATTACAACATAACATATGACCAGGGTTTAGTTTTAAATGTGCGCGTAAAGGGTTTAAACCGTGGCCATATTACAATACAATATAACCACGGGTTGGGGCTAGGCCCCAACCCGACCCCACGCCCATACATATAAGATTTCAATTCAAATGTAATCCACACCATATAGTGTTAAGAAACACTATGGTGGCACATTGGTTGGTGGTATTTTCCAAAGCTTTGCATGCGGGTGGAGGTGACGGGGTCGATTCCGATGGACTCCAAATAAATTTTAAACCAATAAATAGGGGACACATGGCGGCCATTGATTGGGCCACAAGTCACCATTCCATTCGCTGCAAACAAGCCATGTCACCTGCCAACTATGCAAATAGTTGCCTACCACGTGTCGTACGACCTACCACGTCAGCGTCTGTACGGACTGTACAGTCAACACCCCTTTTTTTGCCTATTTGTCATTTTGAATAGGACATGATATCTCTCACTCCTGAAGTCCGTTTGAACCCAAATGAGTTGCATTGGGTTCATAATGACGAGGCCTACGCTCTCATTCATTTTGAAGTGATTCCGAGCACTTTGAATTTTTGAGCAAAATTTGATCCCCTGATCACACCTCGCCATTGGAAAGCTTTTGGACCTCCAAAAAACTATTTTCAGTCTATCTGAATATTAGGGTGTAGTTCCCTCACTCTTCCAACCTCAATCCACTTGGCTTTGCTTGGATTTGTACCTTTAAGACCAACTCAAAGATACTCCACATTTTCTCGTTTTGAAGTTCGCATTCTCCTTTCAAGGATGGTGTCTTCATGCAGTTCTGTAAGATATTCTGGGGAAAAACCATCTATATAATGAATCTAAACATGCTCTCCTTGATCATAAATCAAAGGAGTCTCATACAATTTCAAATTCTCAACATTAACAACTACATACATTTGCATATAAGGAGGCAAATCTAAATGGAAGGCATTGTTACCAATCTTGTCAATAATCTTGAAAGGACCATATCGAATTGGTTTGAGCTTTTTACCTTCTCCTTTAAGCCTCTCCTTACTGATGTAAAGCCAAAATTCATCTCCAACTTGGAAACTATGATCAACATGATGCTTGTCATGTCTTGTCTTGTACTTGGCTTGACTCTTTTCCAACTGCTCTTGCACCATTTGATGTATCGACTGAATTTTTTCAATGAAATTTTCTGCCCTATCAATGTCATATTGACCATCGATAGCAATATCCTTCCCAAAGATAAAATCTAAAGGATATTTGGGCAAATAGCCAAAACATTCTTCAAATGGCGACGTTTGAGTTGAAGAGTGCTTAGCTCGATTGTAAACATGATGAATGTAGTGTAAATGCTCATCCCAAAGTTTAGGATGCTTACTGCAATAAGCACGAAGAAGATGCACCACTATTCGATTTACCACTTCTGTCTGACCATCTCTTTGCAGATGAAAAGCTATGCTTTTTTTTATTTTGGTGTCCATGAGTGTCCATAAACTCGACCAAAAACTTCCAACAAATCGAGAATCCCGATCAGAACTAATGGATTTAGGCAATCCAAAATGCACCCAAACATTTAAAAAAAAAAATTGTGTCATTTGTTCAGCTGTAACCTGCTTTGTACAAGGCATCAAAATACACATTTTGCTAAATCGATCAACCACAACATAAAGATAATCATGATTTCGTCTAGACATAGGTAAA
>JZKD02S1854873.1:675972-695727 GCA_000966675.3 Picea glauca | reverse complement strand
GGTGGATTATTTAAATAATCAAGATAAGTGACAAAATCAAGAAATGATAAAGTAAGGTGACAAAATCGAGAAGGAATATTTAAATGATAAAGTATTGGAGAACTTTCTATTTATGAAAAGTGGTTAACCCTAAAATAATAAAAATAGGTTAAGTGACCTATAAATGGTTTAAGTGACCTAAAAATGGGTTAATAGACCTAGAGGATGAAAGTATAAATAACATAGCAATGGTCTCTTGTAGATCATCCTTTTTGCGGATCAATGGAGAGCTTCTTGTGAGAATATCTTTTGGAGTATTGATGGAGAGCTTCTTGAGAATTTTTGGTGTGGAACACTTGAGAATATTGAATATCTATAGGTGACTAAGCTAACCAAGGATACCTAAGCCTAAATTATTAGGAACGTGAAGAAAAGAAGGCCGAAATGCAAGGAAGGATAAATTCTTGTGATGGTGCTTTCTAAGGTATGTTATTTACAGGTCATCTCACCGTTTTTGATATAGATTTTTTTATATAATGATTCAGATCCTGAAATTGCTATGAAAGTGATAAATCATGTCCAAGCATATGTGGTTAAAATTTCAGCTTGCGGGTCATTGTATTTTTGGAGTTACACTGCATGGAAAATAGGGTTTGTGACCAGTCATGAAACTAGTCAAAAACAGGTGTTTCGGGTAAAAACGTCATAACTTATTCATAACTGATCAAAATTTAGTGAGACAAATTGTGTTAGTTATATTATAGTATTTATTATTCTATGGAACATTTTTAGATCTATTCAACAAATATTCCATGTGGGGCACACTCTACAAGGTCTCTCTCTAGAATAATCCATAATTTAGAAAGGTATGCCATTTTTGCTATAACTCCTTTTCTGAGAGGTTACAAGTAGTGCCACCTGGAGAAATTGCATAAAACACACTGAAGAACATTGTGTATCAGTTTCATATCTTTATTAATTACAGGTACAAAGCTATGATCATTTCAAGTTAGAGTTGTTGACTAATCCAAAACTAGTCATGCTTGAGACAAGCAGTTGATGAGTTGGCACATAAATGAGGTGTATAGTTGATGATATTGGTACATATTGATGAGTCATTGTTGATGAGTAGTTGACATAGAATTGGTATATACTTGGTACGTGGTTGGATGCACTTTTTTGTGGTACAGGTTCATTACAGGTTGGTGCATGGTTGATGCTCTTGTTTATGGTATAGATTGATATATGTTGAGGATTGTTGCCTCATCTCAGTTGGTGCTGAGAATGTAAGCTGATTCTTTCATATATAGCTGGTGCTCTTGTAGAGTTGTACTCTATTCATTTGTTACTGAAAAACCCCCAGATTGAAGTCCATAATAAAAAGAAAAATTGTACATACATCTTGTGTTCCTTGTGGAGATGATTTGTTGATGATATATTGATGATATATGTTGTTGATATGTATTCACATCTAACTATTTATTAATGAAAGCAATGAGTAATGAGTAAATGTTGAATGCTAACTAATGATTTTTGTGTAAGAGGGATGTTTTGGGAAAAATATCCCCACACTCATTCACCCCCCCCTCTAAGTGTGGTAGGTGTGTCCAACAAGAGCAACCTTGCATAAAGGGACTACAGAGGGCACAACCATTTTCAATCAGGTTAATGATTGGATGGGAATTATTTCAAGGCGTAACCAAACATTGGAGGACCTGCGCTTGAAGATCCAATCACTTAATGAAGAAGCATCCAACACTCTGGATCCGCTAGAACAACAAGAAAAAATTGACAATATCTAACAAGCGAACAATGATCTAAGTGAATTATTTGAAGCTCAAACTGTGGCTAAGAAAGAACTAAGAGAGTTTCAACCTATATTCCATACAACTTACCTAGAGATGAACCAAGTGGATGCCATAGCTAAATGAGAATGGAAATCTCTAGTTGCATCCAAGCCAAAAGAATTCATTACAGATGCCACCCAATAGTTTGTTGTTGAAGCTTCACTACTTGCAAGAAAGTGGTAGGACAAAGTGGACAACTTCCAAGGAGTCAGGAAAAGATCCCTAGAACTAGTAACTGAGTTGGGACCTTCGTTTGAAGAAGATAAAGCAGAAATGATACAAGTTGGAAATGGAAGAAACCTAGAAGCAGAAGGCAAGGAAGAACAACAAGAAAACCCAAAGTCCACAGAAACACTAAAGAATTGACTCGAGGAGAGTCAAGGATTGTGGTCAGAGCCTATTGGGCCCTTCGTTTTGATGAATAGAAGTTTCACAAGTTATGCTGCAACTTCATTTTGGTGAACAAAAGTTGCACAAGATATTGAGGAGCTAGATAATGGACTAAAGGGAAGAGACATAAAGCGGTTGGAAGGACAGTGCAACATCAATTTTGAAGAAAGAATTTGCAACAAGGTCAAGAAGAAGAGATAACTCTTGGGTTCTCAACCAACAAACCTAGATCGAACTATATATATAGGGGTTATAGATGATTGTAAAGGGGTTGGGATGGGATTTCTGTTGTTTCTAGATTCAATGTTGTTATCATCCATATTGTTAGTTTAGCTAAATTTCTGGATTCTGAGTTCGAAACTAGACCGAGAATGTAATGGAGTCATGTCCTGTTGTAGCGTTGAAAGAGAAAGGTGCTGGGATAACCTTGTCTCTCAGTATTACATATAATTTTATATTAGCTTTGGCATGACCAATTTGTATCTATAACTCATTCTGATCTTCTATTTTGAGAGGAAACATGTTATATGATAATACAGTGGGAGACCCAAATAATTTTGAATATATCCTATGTATTTAGTCTTCTGAATGTATTGAATGTTTCTCTTTATTATATTTTATGTATGATATGCTTAAATGCTTCCTTGTGAATGATGACACAATTCTATCTCTTTATTCTCAACTAGGAGATGTTCATAATTGCTACAGGTTTAATCTATCTTGTGCAAGACTAACATGAATATTGATACTTCATAGATTTGTCTAAGTATTCTCCTTACCCTTCCCTCTCTTTCTCATCTTGGTTGCACTTCGGGTGAGACTTCTTCCCTCCCGGGAAGATGGAAATGCCAACGCTCTAGACTTCTTCGATACCTTTTGTTGGTAACTTGAGAAGGACCCTAGTTTGATCACTTTTGTGCAAACATTTCACCCCAATCTAGGCTACACCCACAATGACTAGCTTCTTATATTAGTCATTCATAATTTTTCTACAGCTGCACACTGCCCTTACAAAATATGCAACATAAACATTACCCAAACCTGCCTAGTCATTTTGTTGCAGTGCGAGTCTACCTTCGAAATCCTCGATCATACATCAAAACTTTGAACCTTACATAAGATCTCCTCGTGCTTATTACCATCTACTCAACCATACTCTCCTTTATTTCTCCCTTCTACCCAAAAACCATTTACATATTTATACATAATACGTAGGGGTAATCCCATTACGACATTGTTACTAAGTGAACCAACTGTCCCAAAAATCCTAATGGTTCGTAACCATTTTTCACTTCTTATGCACCACTCTATCTCTTTTTCTTGTGTTGCATGCTTTGAATCCTTAAAATCCACTCTACTTCATGTGCTTGAGTCCAACTTCTAAGTGCTTCTTTATTATTTAATATTATTCTAACGTAGATCTCAAAACTATGAAAAATTATCCAAAATTCCTATCCAACAGGCACCCAACACTCATCTGTGGCTCATCCCGAGCCACTCAAGCCTTCTTCCAGTTTGCCAAGAATTTGTCAAATGTTTCTTTGGATGTCATAGTCTACTTTCTAGCCTATTTTTCCTTCTTCAAAATTATGTCATGAGTATTGACAATGATCACAACTTGTAATTTTTCAACACTTTCTTCTACTACTAGCTTCACCCTGCTTCACATGGATGCTATGGCCATTATCACCTTGTAATCTTCCTTCTGCAACACTTTTTATTTCTGTGCATGAGCCTACTGGTCTGCCTTGAGCTGATTAATTTATGAATATAGCTTCCTATTCTCATCCATAGTATTTACCACCTCTGTCGGTGGTAATGTCCTCATTATCTCATTAAACTTTTGCACCTTATCCTGCGCAGCTTGTATCTTTTGGCTCAACTCTTGTAGCTCAACATCTTTAGTCGGCTTCTTCCATATGCTAATGGTGTCTTCATATAGTTGTGTTCATCTTGCCTCTATAGTTTTCATACTTTCTATTGTTCTAATGGCTGCTTTCTCCCTTTTCTCTCTTTCCTCCAGGGGAGTACTCAGTGTCAGTCCTGCCTCCAAGTTGACTATCTTTTTGAAAAATCCTTGAATGGCTGCACTTATCTTTTTCACCTAATATTCGAATGGAGTTTCTACTTATGTCTATGCTTATGGAATTTACTTATATACCTATTCAAATTCCTACTACATTTTTTCTACCTTTTGTGTCGCCTCATCCCATTCCTATTTGACTCTGCTATATTTCATTTCTAAGGCTACATGTTCATATGTAACCTTTGTCAATTCCCACGATGTTGTTTTTGTGTGTAGGGTCATCTCTTATGTTACACTCTTTTTTGTTTCTTGTAATGCTTTAGTAGGAAATTGTGATAATACTAAGTTAATTTTCCCTATTGTTCTTGTTAGACAACGCAGGTATTCCAACAGAGGATGAATACCTTCAATAACCACTCACACAACCAGATCAAATATGAACACACTGATGTTTTGATGTGGTAAAACCACTACGAGGAAACATCCACGACCCCAACCAATGCAACCACCTGGATTAGTTTATTAATGCAAAAGAAAAATATATAGAGAGATTTTACAAGAGAGTTTCTCACAATCGATCATCGACAAATGACCCTCCGTGATTTTTAAATAGAGATCATGGACTAATCAGGGGTTAACCCACAGATCAATCTATCCATTAAGATTGAGGAGAATATGAACTGTCAAATCACTCTATGTTAGGAACATATCGTGATTGTCAGATTCCTAACTACACATGCATACTAAAGAAACACACTAAGAAACACACTTTTACCTAATGACACATTAGACCAAATAGATCTTAACTAACTCCTAAGTGTCTAAATATCCTATCATCCCCCCTTAAGAACAACTTGGGATAGGATTGAAGGATTTACAATAGTGACACAATAGGAGAAGGAAGGAGGCATTAGAGCCTATCCCCCTTTAATGAAAACTTCCTGAACTCCTGACATAGATTGAAGTTTGGAAAACTTAGCTTCTATAAGAGACTTTGTAAAAATGTCTGCAACTTGATATTCTGTAGGGAAAAAGAGAAATTCAATAAATTGATCATGGATGAGATTTCTGATGAAGTGCATGTGTATCTTGATGTGTTTTCTGTGTTGATGTTGAACTGGGTCTTTGGCAAGCTTGATGAAACTTTGATTGTCGCACCAAATATTGGTCGAATGCTGCTGCTGGAATCCAAACTCTGAAATGACATGTCAAAGCCACAAGGCTTCTTGACTTGCATTTACCGCTGCTATGCATTCTGCTTCTACTAAACAAAGTGCAATAGCATGTTGTTTCTTACAAGCCCAATTAATAGGTCCTGAACCAAGGCTGAAAACATAACCTGCAATAGACTTATGATCATCAGGGTTGTTGAATCAGTGAAACCAACCAATAAAGGAACCCCCCTTGAACTGTAATGTATCCCAAAATAAACTGTACCCCGAACATACCAAAGTATCCTTTTAGTCGATTTCCAATGGCTTTCATGGGGTTTTTGCATATACCAGGCAACAAGACCAACATCAAAGGAAAGATAGGCACGAGTATGAGTCAAGTATAAGAGGCTACCAACTAACTGATGATACAAGGTGGCATCAACTTCGGGAGAAGTACAAGTGACAACAATATTGAGTCCATACTATCAAGGAGCAGGGAATGGTTTACAATCTTCCATGTGAAAGAGATGAAGAAGGTCACAAGCATACTTATACTAGGAAATAAAAAATGCTTCATTGGTTTGCAAAACTTGGAGGCCAAGAAAATAGTGAAAAAAACTTAAGTATGTCATTTCAAATTTCTTCTTAAGGTTGGTTTTCACATGGTTTAAAACTTTTGAGTCACTACCAGTAAGGATACGGTCATCAACATAAAGGACAAGTATTATGATATGGATTCCTACTTTCTTGGTATAGACTTTAGGATCAAAATTACATCTAGAAAATCCAACGTCAATAAGAAAGATGTCCATTTTGGCATACCAATCTTGGCGAGCTTTCTTAAGACCATAAAGAGATTTCTTAAGGTGAAAAACAAGGCTAGAGTCATTTTGGACATAGCCAGGAGGTTGTTCCATGCATATTTCTTCGTTCAAATCCCCATGCATGAAGGCATATTTAACATCCATCTGATGGACCTCCCATTTATGTGAGGTAGCAAGGGAAAGAACAAGGAAGATGGAATTCATTTTGGCTATAGAGGCAAAGGTTTCATTATAGTCAATTCCTTTAACTTGGGAAAATCCTTTGGCAACTAACCAAGCCTCGTGTCTTTCAACACTTCCATATGATGCATACTTATTTCTGTAGACCCATTTACATTTGACAATTTTTCTTCCTTTTGGAAGAGGTACAAGATCCCATGTATCATTTGTCATTAAAGAATGATACTCTTCATTCATTGTTGTATCCCAATCTAGATTACCTGAAACTTCTGCAAATGTCTTTGGATCATGAGTCTCTGAAACTTGAGCCAAAAGAGAAGAGGCTTGCTGGAACTGTGAATTTTTCCGAAACTGAAATGAAGGATCACCGACAACATCACCAACTACTTCTCGTGTTGAACAAACCCATCTAGGAAGCAGTGGAGTTGGTGTTGGTTAAGGTTCAAAGGACTCATCTAGAGGAAGGTGAGAAAGCGGAGGTGGATTTTCATCCTCACTATCATCATCTAAAGAAGAAACCAGAATAGGAATAAAAGAGGGCACAAACACCAAAGATGGCTTGCAGGTCGAAGAAGGCACAATCACTGAATTAGGCTCTCAAGACAAATGATTTTCATCAAAGTTAACATCTCTTCTAATAATAATTTCATTACAATGTGGTTGAACAATTCTATAACCTTTGATATATTCATAATAACCAACAAATATATGCTTCTCACTTTTAGGCTGCAATGCTTTCCTTTTCTAATCAAGAATGTGAGCCCATGCTATATTTCCAAATACACAGAAGTGACTTACATCAGGTTTAATTTTAGTCCAAGCTTCATTCAATTGCCAAATACACAGAAGTGACTTACATCAGGTTTAATTTTAGTCCAAGCTTCTTTCGATGTTATATTTTTAAGAGCCTTTGTGGGAGTGCGATTTACTATGTAATTTTCATAGTTGATAGCTTCTGCCCAATACTTTAGACTTAATCCCTTAGATTGGATCATACAATTAACCATTTATTTTAATGTGTGGTTCTTTCTCTTAGAAACACCATTTTGTTGTGGTGTATATGGAACAATGTGTTGCATTTGGATTGCCTTTGTAGTGCAGTAACTTGTAAAATTGTTGTTTACATATTCAACTCCATTATCTGTTCTTAATCTTTGAATTTGATGTCTACATTACTTTTCTACAAGGGCCTTGTAGGCCAGAAACTTGTCAAAAACTTTTCTCTTAAGTTTTAATAAGTAAACACAAGTACATCTGGAAAAGTCATCAATGAAAGTTAAGAAATACTTTCACCCAGAAAAAGAAGGAGACAAAAGTGGACCACACAATTCAGTGTGAACAAATTGCAAAGGGACCAAGGCATGCCAAGAGGCCCATTTGTCAAAACTGTCATGATGATGTTTGTCGAGAACACAACTGACACAAACACCAACTTTGCATGAAACAACAGGAAGACCAATCATCATCTGTTGATTACATAGTTGTTGCAATGAGCAATAGTTTAGATGAAAAAATCGCTCATGCCAAAGTTTGCTCAAGTCATCGCTATGAGAAACAAAAAATGATGGAAAATATGATGACCCAAAGTTTTCAAACTTGTACAACCTGATAATATCATCAACAATTCCAGTTGCAAGAACATGCTTAGGATCTTTTAGATCCTTAATTACAACTTGGTGAGGTGAAAACTCTATGGTTTTATCTTCACCTGAATGAGTGATTTGATATATTGATAGAAGGTTACAAGAAAGACTTAGAACACATAATACATCATTGAAATGACTATAATCTACTTGAACTATTCCATATCCTACAACACTAAGAGATGTATCATCACCAACAAATATTTTGTTGGTGTTACATTCATTTAGAGAATAAAATTTGTCGTTATCCTTAGTGATATGATAATATGCTCCAAAATCAATAAGCCACTCATAAGAAGAAGAAGTAGAAGTTGCTTTGAAGAAGAAACCAAAAGAAAAAAAGTGCATGTCCATGAGAAGAAGAAGTAGAATCAATACTGATGTTGTTGTTCTTCATCGCTTCTTCTAAAGTTTCCATCTTCTTGAAACATTTGGACTCATCATGACCATATTTATCACAAAAGTTTCAATGTATGTTAGTTTTCTTATTTTTAGATTTTGCTCATTTGTCACCATTAGGAGTTGAAGTTGCTTGAGTGGGTTTGGGAACCTTATGTTGCTTGTTGTTGTGGTGAGGATGTTGCTTCTTGGGATTCTTGGGTGTATCTTTCTATTGGGAAACTAAGGATTTGTTGGAGGTACCTGTAGTGCTGATCACTCCAAGTTGTACAAGCTTATCTTTCTCTCTAACCAAAGCATCACAAAAGGACTCAAGAGTGGGTTTTTCATAAGATTTCCCTAGAGCCTCTCTCATGGCATAAAAGGTATATACAAACACATAATATGCACTACCTAGCTTAAAAATAATAATATAGATGCAACACTCTTCCTCCAACTTTATCTCACATTCTTCACATAAATTCTGAGTTTTTTAAACTTATATAAATAATACTCAATGCAAGAAAAAACATTTTGACTTAAAGTTAGTATTTTATTTTCTAATTGACATGCTCGAATAATATTGTGTTTACCAAACATAGATTCAATATTTTCCCAAGCTTCATCGGGGTCATCAATTTCTTGAAGGTGGAACCTTAAATCAGGAGAGATGGACATTATGATCAGTCCATGTGCTTCATCACTCCTATTAGCCCATTTGAATTTCTTATCAGCATTAGTGGGTTGTTTTTCCTTTCCCAAGGAAATCTGGTAAAAGCCTTTACTTCTTAATAAATCATCCATATGAGATTTCCATTGGAATTAGTTGGTGCTGGTAAGAAAAATATTATTGGAAGAAGCCATATTAAATATGCAGATAATATGGATTTAAAAACTGAAACTGATGATTTGGATGGAAATCTCTCAAAAAGTTAGGAGGTTTAAAAACAAAAACGACACTAAAAAAAGACTCCGGATGTGAAAGTTATGCCCTTTTAAAAAAATGCATAAATGGTAACCAAAGAACCATGTGGTGGTGATACCCCTCCAAATAACCTTACTTTTACAAATAAGTTGCTTTATGAAGTGACCCACTTTTATAAAAATAAGTGGGGACCACTTTTACAATGAAGTTACTTTATAAAAGAAAGTTGTGTGCTAAGTAAATAAATTTAAAATAAAATATTAAAACTACTTATAATAATTCACTTTTATACTTGAAGTGAAGTAAACTTTATAATGGAGCATGAACTTTTTCAAAAACCATAACAAAAAGAGAGACTTGAACTCAAGACCTCTTAATAAGGCAACTTGTAACCAAGTGGGCTAGCAAAACACATTGTAGTGTTTAGCAGGAGGATTACTGTTGTTGATGAAGACGACCTTGGATAGCATGCTCATAAAAAATTCTTTTCACACAAGAAATTTCTTTTCACTTCTCGATGACAACAAGGGTTAGATCTCAATTAGCTTACCCAAAAAATGCACCTTTTCCTATTTGTTTCTAATTTGTCGAGATTGCATAGGGTGTGGGGAAAATAGAATATGCAAATTTAGAAGAGTAGCAACCCTGAAACAAACAATATAAAACTGAAATAAAACCGAAATAATAGTCTGCAAAAATTTAAAAAGGGTGTATTCAAGCTTTATACCTCTATATCTGACTGAAATGGTCGTATCTTGGGAAAACATAAACCTTTTTGAGTAAAAAAAAAAGCATTCATGACTGAAATGAGTGCTCTGGACATAATGGAATAGTCCTTTCAGCCCATAAGTGGAAGAAACTATAGATGAGGCAACTTAGCTTCACGATCTCGATCTACAACAAGAGTAGGTCTTCAAACATGCTCTGATATCATGTTTAAAAACACAAGTATTACATCAGACGAAGAATACCTTAAGTAACCACTCACAAAACTAGATCAAATATCAACACACTGATGTTTTGACATGGTAAAACCCCTACAGGGAAACATCCAAGGCCCCAACCACCGCAACCACTTTGAGAATTTTATTAATGCAAAAGAAAAATATTACAGAGATATTTTATAATAGATTTTCTCACAATCGATCATCGAAAAATGACCCTCCATGCTCTTTAAATATATATCATGGAAAAATCAAGTTTTAAGCCAGAGATCGATGTAGGCATTAATATCGAGGAGAATATAAATCGTCGGATCACTCTATATCGAGAACATATCTTGACCATCGAATTTCCTAACTACAAATGCATACTAATGGATACTAAAGAAACACACTAAGAAACACACTTTTACCTAATGACACATTAGACCAAGTAGATCTTAACTAACCCCTAAGTGTCTAAATATCCTAACAGTGCTAACTTGTTCATGTATTTCGACCGTGGGGAACTCTAGCATCCTAGATATGAGATTTATTGCTCATCATTCACCTGCAAGTTCCAACTCTTGAGAGACTATGGTCCCCATTTCCACCTTCTTTGTAGTTCTTCCTGGTTGTTCCTCCTCAGCTCTCCCTATTTGTGTAAGCTTTGTTGACTTGAGCAAATGTTGCAACTCGACCATCTAGTATTGAACCCTTTTGTGCATTTCCTCTTGTTGAAGTTGTGTTCTTTGGAATGCACAGTCTATGACCTCTTTCACTTGGTCACCTATTCGCTCAAATTCATCCTCTGTGAGGGCTTGTATAACTATCTCTTTGATCAATTTCCTCTTCTTTCTTTGTGGGGGTGGTGTCTCTGCCTCCACTTCTTTCCCCTTATCTTTCAAATCAATTTCTTTTCCCTTTTCCCCCATCCACAAGATGGTATTTAGTGTGGGTCATGGTGGTTTCTTATCTATACCATTTCCTTTATTTTCTTCCTCTTCCTCATCATCGTCTATCTCTTGGAATTCAGGGTTTTGCTACGTTGGTTGTCTTGCTACTGTTGGATGCTCTATGTTCGATGGTGGGATCTTCCAGTTTGCATCCTAATTGACCATGATGTGTTTCATCTCCTCTTCCATTAGTCTATACCGAGTGGGTAGCCACTCTTGGTATGGGTCCTTTATTTCCTGTACATACATGTGATGGAGCTTGACTTTGAATCTTGCCACTGCTTTCTATGCCCCAATCACTTGTGGTGGTATCTTGGACGTCTTCAAAATGTTGTTCCCAATTGTATCCTTGTATATAAAGAATGCGACATTGTTGTCGATCTATCTCCCTTTATGCATTGTGTGCCATAAATTATGATAACGTGCGGCAAGGCATGGTTTTTCCTAGACACCCAAAAACTGTGTTTTCCGACTCTCTCCAAGCTGATAGTGCAATAAGAATGAGAATCCACACACAATGGAAATACATTCCTTTATCATGTGCTTTTTCATAGTAAAGTAGGAACTAGTGGAGAAATAAATTCACCAAGTTCATCTATACACCCTCGACACACTTCTCTATTGTTGCTATGATTGTTGTTGGCACTTGATCTTTTCTAAATTTTCTTAGCAATTTGCATGCTAGTACTTTCATCATGAACCTATTTTTTGGGTCACTTAAGCTTGCAACATCTAGGCCTCACTGAGATTTGTGTGTGTGAAATTTGTCCTTCATACTCTCAAAGAGAGTCTTCTCATTCTTCTTGTCAAAAAATAAAGGTGTGGGTTCCTTCCCCTATGAAGGTAACCTTGTGGTGCACACTATCAAATCAATGTCAATTGATACTGGCTTGTCAAGCCATAAATAGCTTCCATGCACACAAATCAGTAGCATCTTCACACACACATTTCTCTCATTACTCCTACCAAAATGTGGGATGTCTAAGAGGTTTAGTAAGCCTGTTTTTTGCAAACCTATCACCCATATGTAAGGTTCTATTATGATCATAGATATTTTGTCACAGATGCATTTCTTCGGGAACTTACTTAGCACTAAATACAAAAAATTATTTTCATCATTAATCTCATGGTCAACGTACTTTAGGTGTGGTATCATTCCTAACATATCACCATCCATGATGACTCCTTCTGTAATCTCTATCTCTACTAGTTCATACTTGGATTCCCTTTGCAAGTGGAGTTTCTTGCCCGTGTCCTTCCTCGGTGTTATGTAGTCGTGTGGGAACCTTGGCTCTCATGATGATGATCTTGGAGTCTCTTCTGTTACTGGTCTCTCTTCTTTTTGTCTCCTCTAATTTTTTGGTACTAACACTGATGTTGTTGCCTTTGGTGGTGCCATTGTCCTCTATGACACTTCCCTTGAAATCTACTAAGCTCTGTAACTATGCTATGGTTCATGTCTGTAACTTGACTTTGGAACTCAACTTCTACAATTTGGCTCTGCAACTCACTCTCTCTCAAATGATAACTATCAATAGCCTTCCTTTATCGACCCCTCGCATGCTTTTATAGGCCTTTGACAACTTTTATGTGTCTTCATGTGGAAGCTTAGAGTCTAATCCACTAGTGTTATGCATTCAATACTTTCCTTAATCCTTCATTAATTCCAAATCCTCCATCATATCTTCTTCTAGATCTCTTAGTCTGTTACAATCTCCTCAATACTTTCCATTTATGGCTATGCACCTTCCGTCATTTTGACATGATTTTTCATTTAACTACTTTTTATCGTCATGTTTTGTCTTTAATACCCTTTAATTGTCATGTTCCTTATTTAATGCTCTTCACTAATTACTTCATGCTTTCCTATCTCCACAATATCCCTTCTCTTTGCATGATTTCTTATTTTTGTGTGATTTCTTCTCTCTACGCGATTCGATCCTTTTTGCGCGATTCACTCCTTTTTTCGCTATCTTTCCTCTTTGCTTCTGTGACCATTTTATTGCGTACACTTTTTACTTACTTTTTCTTGGATTTTCCTATCTTTTATTCCTATGGTACACTATGATACAAGTTCTATGGTACATAGATGTGCAATACTGACTAGTTCGTGGACACCCGACTCTCCCTATACAGTTTCAGTTGACTACCGTTCACCAATATTTTGATCACTTTTCCATTCAATTTTTCCAAATGAACAACACATACATCTATTATATGCCTCATCACATAAGGCCCCAACCAATGTGTCCTGAACTTTCCAGGGTGTTGTAATAACTTGCTATCATATAGCAATACTAGGGCTCCTACTTGAAACATTTTCTGTTTAATATGCCTATCATGCCATGCTTTTTCTCTTACCTTGTGGACTTGCTGATGGAATCCTATGAAAAATTGGTCTTCCTTGAGTTGTAGAAACTGTGACAATATTTCCTCTACTACACAAGAGTTAGAAAGATCAGTAATCATTAACGTGCAAGCTCGACACAATAAATTCCATGGGAATGGCAACCTATCCATACACTAGTATAAAGGGTGTCTGTCATGTAATCTTCTTGCATGTAGTTCTATAAGACCATAATACTATGATAATTATCAATTCCCACTCATACCTTCCTACATTGAATATCTTTGTCAGTGTGTTCTCCAATATCCTGTTGAAATCCTCCATTATGCCATTCACTTGAGGGTGATAAGGTGTACTCTTTTGGTGGTGAATCTGGAATTATTCTATCAAAGATTCAATAGTATTATTAAAAAAATGAGTCCCCTAATCGCTCGTAAGTATTCTAGGACATCCTAACCTTGTAATAATATTTTCAAACAAAAAACATGATGTTATTTCTGCACTACAATCTGCAAGGAGTTCTTCTTCTTCCCATCTTGTCAAATAGTCTGCCGTAGTAATTACGTACCTGGCTCCTGATCTTCTTGTGGGTGGATTAATTGGTCCAACAAAGTCTATTTAGAATTTATTAAATTCCTGCAATGTGACGTGTGGATTCAAGGGAATCTCATCCCTCTTGGATGGATTCATACTCGCTAGCAAATATCGCAACTCTTACAATACTCCTTGGTATATTTATGTAACATGGACCACCATAGTCCTGTGTGCAAGATATTATGGCTTGTCTCTTTTCTTGCATAATGACCTCTTGCTATTATATCATGCATTTATGCTAGTATCATGGGTCTTTCATGTTATACTACACAACGTCGGAATATCATATCTATGCCTAACTTGTATAAATTACCTGCTATCAACTAATAATACTCTAAATTCACCACTAGATATTTTTTTTGAGCTACTATCATGTATGATGGAGCCATTCCTATACTCAAAAATTCGACAACGTCTGTGAAGTAGTCATCCACCATTTGTATTGAGAACACACGTGCATCAGATTAACTATCATCTAAATTCCCTTTGTCTTCCCCTGTCAGTATCCATGATAGGTGGTATGGTCCAACATTGAGCTTGTTTGTCTTTACAATGACTTCAAATTCATACTCCTGGAACAACAACAACCATATGCAAATTCTTCCTGCCAACACTGGCTTGTTCACAAGATATCTCAATGTGGAATGGTCTATATACATCTTCCCTCTCCATCGTCATGTAGTTCTTCTCAACCTTCGACAACTTTCTGCTAGCAAACACAATGGGGTGGTCTAATTCAGTTTCTCCTGGCTAAGCTAATACTGTGCTAAGAGATATGGATGATGCATCTACATGGACATGGAAATATTTCTTCCAATCCGGGATTAATAGAATGGGTGAAATCACTAAATTTTGTTTCAATACATCCAGACCTTGCTGACACTCTTCATTCCATTGAAACTTAGATTTTTTTTCAACAATTTCTCCATCGGTGTCGTAATCTGTGCATAGCCTTTAATAAAATTCCTGTAATAGCCTGTATGACTGAATGTTGTCCTCAACTGTCTCATTAATTCAATAAGTGGAAAGTTAAAAATTACAACTATATTTGTTGGATCAACCAATAAACCTTGCTTACATACCACATGTCCCAACAAAATCCCAAAAGACACACAAAAAATATACTTTTCAGGTTTAATGAAATCTAATATTGTTCGCATCTATCAAGCATTAGTCGTAGAATTTATAAATGGTCCTTCAGTAAGCTAAACATAATCCAGTCATCTAAATATACTTCAAGAAATTTATAAATAACCTCCTTAAGGGATGCAACAACTACTCTATAAAAAACAATAGGTGTGTTCTTCAATCGAAATGGAATTATTGTATACTGGTAGATTGCCCATTCTGTCACAAATGTCATCTTGTGTTTGTCTTCTTGTGAAATCTTAATATGATGGTATCCTAAAAAATCATCAATGAATGAGTAGGCCTCCTTCTCTTTGACATTCTCTAATACTTAGTTTGTAAAGGGGGTCAGAAAAGGGTCAAGCAAATAGGAATCATTCAGTTTTCTTAAGTATACAAAAATTTTGATATCTCCTATTTTCTTATCTTGGACAACCATCAAGCTTATCCATTGTGATTTTGCGACGAGCTCGATAATACCATCCTCTAACATTATTGTTATCAGATAAATCGGTACGGGTAGACACTAACTGATCTCCCTAGATCCACCTAGATCTAGAACAAAACACACCAGAACATGACACTTTCCTTAAGTTTTAAATATTGAATTTACGAACTAAAGAGGGATAGGTGACATACCGTTTAAATTCCGCTTCCTCTCACCATCGCCATCCTAGCTCCATTACAACACTCATACAATGATGAACCTGCAAAAGAACACAACCATCCAAAGTGATAGCAATAGCATACACTCAATATAAACCTATGTATGTGATCAAGGAATCATACAATAAAACACAACAAGCTTTATAGGAAAAAATCATGTCATTGTATCATATTGAATGTGAAAGAGACATTACAACCGTGGCCTTGATGTCATAAGATCCCTTCCAACTATCCTTCGTTCCCCACACACTTCCATTCCAATAATTATGAGAGCACAGATCTGATAATATTCACAATCTATCTTGACAAAGGAAAAACTCAAAGACACTCCAACCAAGCTAATAATTCCAAGCCAAATCCAACTTAGCCCTTATCCATGAGAGCTCCTCTCCTTTTATAAGCTGAAGAGGATAAGGTGAGGAGGTTAGGATGATCCCACTAAATCATGAAAGTGAGTAAGATCCAAACCATTCAGATGCCACCTCACCATGGAAGTTTCTCCTTCTAGAAGATTCGAGAAAACGCTCGTTTTTCCCACGTGTAAGCATTCTCGCACCCTGCTTATAGAGAAACCTGCAAACCTATCGCAACCTAGCTATGGTTCAGCCTGTGAGAATCAATCATTCTCATAGCTTGCTTATATAGCAACCTGTGAACATCCTCTTTAATAGGGTTTTTACAAAGAAGAATGTAACTTATTTTCTCATGAAAAGTTCTTCTCTCTTCTTTCTTCAAGAACTCAGGCCACTAACCCCTCTGAAGGAAACAGATAGGTTTACATCATTAACAATAATAGGGATGATGAAAATAATGTGTAACAGAGAGCCCCCCAAAGTATGAAGTTAGAACAGAGTGATAGCTGAAATACTTTGTCGAGTGTGTGTAGGGAACAAGGAACAATTGGTCGAAAACCTGCCAACAAACAAGGAAATATAGTACAATAATATATCATCACTGAGGTAGACATTCCCATACTCAGAATACAAATGACTCAGAGCATAAATTCCGACATGCATAGATCCATGTCAAGTAAGACAAGGTCATGGCCACCAAACATACACCGTGGATCCATGGTATTATGAATCAAATTTGAACATAGCCACCAAAAACACACTGTGGATCTATCTGTTAAAGTTTTAAATTTGAACATAGCCACCAGACATACAATGTGGATCTATGCAACAGTACACTGAATATACTCCAATGCAACCTGGATCTGTCAAAAAATATCCAGGGTCTTCCTCTCCACCACTCTATAGTACAAATCTAACCATGTGAATACATGTGCTGAAGTCGAACATGGTAGAAACCACTTGATTACTGGTCATTATTGTATACCATTAACAAGTGCGAGGGAAATCACCATTAATGTCAATGACTCCTAAGGTACTCTAGTACAATCCAACAAATGTGAATCAATGAGTTGATGTCAAACACTCAACATAATCTCTCGATCAGGGGTCGATAATGAAAACCCACTGTCGAAAGCGAGGAAACCTTCCATTGAGGCATGTAAGTTCCAATGTACCAATTAGTTTCTAATTCTAATTCCTGGATAATGAGTTGAATTCAACAGGAAAAGACTCATCACAAGAGGGCCTTAATGTAGCCCACATCAATGACACGAAACAAGTAACAAGATTTGATGTAGATTAGAGTAACAAGTGATTTAGGACTGACTTAGGGATGGCTGATGCAACAGAAGGCTTGAAGACTACAGACATGGTCGACACAATAGAAGGCTTTCTAGGTTGAACTTCTCTTTGATCATATTGACGACATGACAACTTTCTTCAAAACGCTGTCTCAACAATAGGGATCACATACCAATTTGTAATGTTATAAAGGAGTATGACCAAGAAACGAGCGGATTTTCCAACCTAGACACAAGGCGAGTGAAAGGGCATCATGTTCAAAAGTGACTCTTCCACAGAATACAGGTTTAGATACATTTCTTTCCAAATTCCCCCCCCACCATTTATGGCAAGTACCTTTTTATTTTTACACAAGCTTGAGGAGAATAACATATGCCTGTAATGTAAGCTCATCCTTCGGACGAGTCCCTTAGAGTATGTTTAATGAACCCTAGGAAGGAGTGGTTTGATCCCACAAGGGCCTTTCGATGTTGGTTTAATGAGTCCAAAGATAGAAAACTCGGTGGTTTTTCATGTTTTGAGAGTCTGAAAAACACTTAAAGAAAACTCTCCCAGTTGCTTTTTCGTAAATTAGTTTGATGAGACCAAAAAAGTGATAAACCATTGCTCATCAAACGTTTTCTTCAAATACTTTTACGAGCGTTAAAATAACATGATCGCTCGACAATCTTTTCATGTTTAGAGAATCTAAAAAGAGATTAAAGGGAACTCCAGGGGGTTACTTTTTCGTATAACCTTTACGAGTCTGAAAAAGTGATAAAAGTATACTCGGTTGCATTCTCATGTATTTACGAGCACAAGAAAGAACAAAGACAAAGCTTGGTAACTTATTCACATGTATTTACGAGCATGAGAAAGAACAAATACTAAGCTCAAGATTGTTTTCATTTTTATGCAAGATTTAAAACAAAACAAAACTATGCTTGGGATAGATTTTATTTCTACACAAGCTTAAAAACTAAACAAAACTATGCTTGGACCTGGTTTCATTTTTATGAAAGCTTGAACCAGAGGAAACTATTCTTGAGATAAGTGGTTTCATTTTTACAGAAGCTTGAACCATAGAAAACTATGCTTGCGACTTCCCAACGCATAACACAGGGATGGTTGGTACTTAGCCCCCGGCTTAAGAAGCTAGTAGTTTAACTTCAGCATGAAGTCCAGAGGCCAAAGCCAAATGCCCCCCAAGCTTCATTTCATTCAACTGCAATGGAGAATTAAATGAAGCTTCAAATACTAGATGAAGGACTTGACTCAAATAGAGAGGGGGAAAAACTATTTCATTTTTTAACGAGCTTGGCACAGAAACAAGAACTATGCTCATGACTCTAGGTATAATCCCAAGACCACTATTTCATTTTTAACAAGCTTGACATAGAAACATGAACTATGCTTGTAACTTCTGTTTCATTTTTTTAATGAGGTCACTACAGAGACACAAAATTATCCTTGTAGTAGGTCTCATTTTTTTAATGAGCTTGAAATTAGAAAACTATGCTCAATTTTGATTTCATTTTTTAATGAGCTTGAAATCAGAAAATCATGCTCAAGTCTGGTTTCATTTTTTAATGAGCTTGAAATTAGAAAATCATGCTCAAAGACCTTTGTTTCATTTTTTAACGAGGTTGCCTCAGAGACGCAAAAACTATCCTTGAAAGTCTCTCTTCTTGATCATGAATTCCAAGAGGAAAATGCTCCAGAATGACACCATGTCAAGGGACAAAACTCGGTCATGGCTTCCAAGAGGTCTTCATTGGAAGGAAGAAACACACTTTGGAAGGACACCATGTCGAGGGTCGTGACAAGAGTAAAGAGATCAGGCTCTAACAACCCTATCGAAGAGATCACCATGTCAACTACTGGATCTAAGTCATAAGAAGTTGAAGCCATGGGCAACAATGCCACATAAGTGACCTGTGGTGGGGGCGATACCATCTGCATATAAGAGCCATTTAGGGAGGAAATCCAATTGGAGTCAATGAATGAAAGTTGATCAACAGTCACAACTCGTCCATCGTGAGGGAAATATATCACACGAAAAAGAGTAGACATAATAGCTTTCATGGCATAGACATAATTTCGCCTAAGGAGTAAAGAGAAATCCAAGGGGTCATGGACTACCATGACGTCAATAAAGACATTC
>JZKD02S1854873.1:557053-629817 GCA_000966675.3 Picea glauca | reverse complement strand
TCTCTTTACAACACCATTAGTTTCACCACCATACCCTGTGAGTAAATCAAGCCTTTAAAAAGAATGCTTAATCTAAAATACACTAGAATTTTTTGTTTGTAGGGTCAATCAACTAGTTTAGGCTTAGGGCCTTTAATTAGGTTGGAGAGAAAACTCTTCAAGGCCGTTAAATCAAACATTGGAGTTTGAGTTAGGGAGTGTTTAAGTTTAGTGTCGTAAAATTTACCCGGGACCCCCCTCTAACACAGGGGTAAACACGAGGTCACGTGAGGAAAGGAAGCGGAGATAACCACTCCAAATCCATAATGAACATAATGGGGAATGCATATTAAGGATTTGTCTTGGGAGTAATATTGACTGCATTTTCCTATGGAGCTTCGTGGACCCTGAATCCATTCGAGATCCTCTGTTGTCTTCCAGACCATTTTCTCTCAATACCCTTGATAGGTTTCGAACTTGTTATCCTGCTCATTGTGATCCACCCGACTATCGAATATACCCACCTGGTGACTGACTGTGAACTGGAAACTTAGTTTCCCATATTCTAGGGACTTACATGGATGACTGCGGGGGTATACTATGGTACTTGAGGTAGACGTCAAATCACACTTCACAGAGTATACCTGGAGGGTACTATTGAGGGGTCCTAAATCCCTTTAGCTCAATAATAGGAAACAAACCCGCCACCGAGGCCCAATTAGACTCTGTAGCCTTTAATAGTGGAATGGTTCTCTAGATCTCACGATCTAGACAATTAATCGATGGGATTTACGTTTTCTTTTGAAATCTCCTCCTTCAGTTCAGATGTTCTCTTTTTGTATTTTATCTTATAGGTGGGACCGAAACAAGATAAAAGCCAATATAAACCAACTAGGTAACAAAAGTGGGAAAAATTAACTACTGGAGAAGGCTAAGCTTGGTATAACCCTTTCACTCTAGCATACAGACAATGATTCTCTACCACAATCCTAGTACTAATACATTAACTTGCTGGTGTTCCAATTATTGATTGAGATACAATTATCAAAAGAAAAAATACATGCAATAAATGATGGCAAGAAAAATAGTTTCTTTAACTCTAATCATCAATTACATATTAACACAACGATTTACTTTTCATCATTAAAGACAAGAACTATATTAATATTGAATTAGATAAATTATTAACAGATTCAGAAGTTCTTACTCATTACAACATCCATTTATGAGATATAAATAAGAAAGAATTCTTCTTCAGATCCAATCACACACGCTTTTGATAAAACACAAAATTTGTCTCTGGTCCTAAACAAGACTTCTCAATTAATGCATCTCCGAAATAGTTCTTTAAAAATCCAAAAATGAGGGTCTTTGCAACAACCATTGACCTTTGATAATAGGTTGATCCTCTTATTTATAACATATTATTAACTAAAAATAACTATTAAAAGTGCAGCTAAGTAAACAAAAACTCGTCACATGGTGCTTTCATCTTTCAATCTTCTAAGAGTCATCAAATGATCTCACTTGAGTGGATGACTCGTCTCGTACTCCGACCATTTGACGAAGAGATCCTCGCATGTGTTAGCATACAAGAATCTATGTTGTTCCATTGGGGCTGAAAGGATCTCTTTTATATCTAATGCCCATGCACGATACTTGACTATTATGGTACTTAACCGCTGCAAGATGGTTCAAGCTTTGATCGGGTGTTCCATGAACTGTTGCACTTGACCTGGCACCATGTTCGCCACCCTTGCTATCTCCGCAGCACATGAGGAGTCTTGATTGACATGTAATTTGACTATGTCACGCAAGTCGACAAATTCATCAGGTTTTCCAAATTCAAGGAGGTCGATGTCTCTCATTGCTCGATTGATTTTGGTCCAACTCTTTTCGCACTTGGCCCATTTCTCTTGGATTTCCCAATGACGTTCTTGAGCCATTTTTACCCAATATTCGACCAACTTATTTATGTGGTCAATACAAATTTCCATTAGTACCTAGATGTCGTGCTCTTTGGCATCTCGGCCCTGTTGAACTTCGCTGATGTAGTTGATCCTTTCCATGGCTTGGTGTGCTTTCTCATACCACCTCTCCATATCTTTGCATGTTGACATCACCATGAGGGTATATTATTGAAGCTCGACTATCCTTATACTAAATAGGTGTCGCTCATCTGTAAATTTACTATAGGCCTCCTGGAATTTTCTTCTTAGGAACACTGTGACCTGTGTGGTGTCCTGGTAATATTTCACCAAATGGCGTAGTTATTCCAATTCCTTTAGTGTAGCGCCCATCTCCTCTTCATCCCTTTTCTCTCTGTCCAGGGTGGCATCTTTGATCGCCATCCCTGCGCTGATAATCTCAGATGTCTTGGCATGCTACTTGTTCATCAAATTTTCCTCCGTGGTGATGAGGATGGAGTGATATAGAGTAATCCTCCTCTTCTTGGTGGTTCTCTTCACGATAGATTTCCTTTTTTGGTCATAGGAGATGGCATGTATATCAACAACTTCATCCATGGGTTCATGGATTTGCTAATCTCCCTAAGTAAGCATATTTCCCAAGCTTTCGATGGAGTATGTCTATTCAAGAATGGGTTCTTGAACCTCTTCCATGTGTTTTGAAAGTCTGGCCTCTGGGTTTTTCCCATCGAGAGGTTGAGTGTCGCTTGAAATTGAATCATCGGAGATAGGCTCGGTACTTACTTGATAACTGGTTGTTTATATGTCGATTTCCTGTTGTGGAGATTCTTCCTTTTGTTCACATGACCTTGGCTCATCTGTTGGACTATCCATTTGGGTCTCTAGTACATCGAGTGTCTCAGTGTCTTAGACACTTTCGACCTCCTGGTCATTCTGTGGAAGGCCCTGAATTTGAGCATCGAGAGATGGGGAAGATGCCTTCTCAGGTTCCTTTTCCTCTGTGATCTGCATAGGTGATCCAGGTGGATATCGATGGCCACCCACCTTTTTCAACTAACTCAAAACAATTTTCTGGCAATTTTGGTAATTTACTATTTTTAGCAATTTTTCGAGTCCTAAAACTTCCGGAGTCGTTTTGAGGCCCTAAACGACATTTTTTGGGAAAATGGGGAGAAATATGTAAGTTCCCTTGATATTTCCCCCAAAATGAATCTCCTCGACAATACCTTTCCAACGGGCTATCATGCGCCTAAAACGGAGATCGTATGCAAAAGTTACAACCCCGGGAAGTTGATGTACTAACTTATGCAAACAAGGCCCACATGAATTTTGGCACTTCATCTCCTAGGGTTAGGTTTTTAGATGTCTAGGGATTTTTGCATTCCTATTTATTGTAAAAAGGACTTTAGAGCCTCATTGTAATAATCTTCTTGCAAATGCGAGTAGCCATCACATCTCTTCTCAGAGATAAGCTGCCACCATTCTAGTGAGTCTTTCACTATGTATTTTACAGTCTTTGTACATTCCTTTCATTAATAGAAATTGTGTATTACTGTATCTCTGTGTTTATGGTTGCATCTATGATACATTTTTGTTATATTATTGGATATCCACGATATCTCTGTGCATTTCTTTATTATATCTCTGCTCTCATTTCGTGCTGAAAATAATCTGGATCAATGGTACCAGAGCAGGCTACTCTTGATCGTTTTCTTCAGTGCATGTCCCCAACGAGGTCCGAGTATAGAAAGTTGGGTCTATATCTTGTCTCACTTGGAGACAATTTCTCTCGCACGCCCAAGAAACCCTCCATGGTGGAAGAAAAGAAAAACTACAGAGCAGATGATCCTATCCATTTGTTGCTTGAGCAAGCTCTCACGTGACAGAGGGACAAAATGATGGAGAATTTTTCCCACATCCTTCAATGCCTTCCGATAGCAACAGACACATCTTCATCAAAAAACCACTTTGTGAGAACCTCTCCTTTCAAGGTATAGGTTAATTTTTATATCCTCATATTTGAAGGTCATATAGATGCGGATGCCCTAGACAAATGGTTAAATTTGTTAGAAAGTTATTTCTCTGTTCATAATTTTTTCGACAGGGAAAATATCACCTTCGCGGTCCTTAAATCTCTCCCTCATGTCAAACATTGGTGGGAAACTTATTGGGAGTAGAGTTCCACAGAGGAGTCTAGAATATATGGGGTCGAGTCCACTTGGAATTTTTTTGTGGATGCATTAAAGGGAAAGTATTATCTTGTTGGAAACTATGAGGACCAATACATGAGATGGAACACACTGTGGAAAGAGAAGGGCCAAGAAGTTTCGAATTTCACCAATACATTCCATACCTTGCGCACCAAGCTGGGTATCAAAGACTCCGAACGACATTTGGTTCTGAAATACCATAGGGCTCTACACAGATACATATAAACTAAAATGGATTTTCTAAACATCCCATCACTTGGTGCTTCTTATCGATATGTTGTTAAAATCAAGCAGAAATTTGAGCACCAGAACAAACGGGAGTTCGGGTATGCAAATCCACAACAACCAAAGTATGATAAAGATGACCCTAACAAATAGTCTCTTGAAAACCAGTCCAAGCGATAGGAAAATAAGGGTCACGGGAAGACAAAGAAGGACACCATAAAATATTGTGATTTCCACAAAAGCCCCTGGCACAACACTGATCAATGTCGCTCAAAACAGTCATTGGTGGCCGAGATCAAATACAAGGAGCCAAACTCTAATTCGAAATCCAATTATAAAAATACTGGTAAAATACAGATCATCAACACAGACCCCACTGCTATTTTCATGACCACAACAATTGTCCAAGAAGAACCAACAGATCCTAAAGAGGGGGAGCACTTTTTTCATTCACAGATGTGGGTGAAGGGGATCCCGCTGCATTTAATTGTTGATAGTGGAAGCTAGAAGAACCTCATCTTAGAAGAGGTCGTCAAACAGTTGGGATTGTCGACAACACCACACCTGTAGACATACCACATCGGGTGGCTTCACCAAGGATGAGATCTTCATGTCAGCCAGTAGTGTCAGTTGTCATACGACATCCAACCCTTCAAGGATGAGGTATTATGTGATGTTTCCCCATTGGATGTCTGTGACGTTTTGTTGGGCCAACTATATACGTGTAAGCACCATGCTATTTATGAGTCTCAACCCCTTAGTGTCATTGTTTCTTTGGGGGGTCATCTATACAAAATACTAGAGGTCATTTTGACTACTGTTCCACCTAAACAGTGCCACAAGGTAGTATCTCATACTACAAAATTTAGCTTCTTCACAATCTGTTCAAAAGGGGAACATAAGGACATTGCAACCACTACAACCTCGCCCCAAGCACCTTCTGTCCAACAAAAGCAGGTCGACAAGGTTGCAACAAAGAACAAATATTCCTTCTGCACACCATCCTCTCATGTATCTTGAATTTTTGAACATCCTCAGCCTCAACAGGTTCGTGACAGACCTCCACAAACTAAGCAACACAACTTCTCCAACAAGGCAAGCAGCTCATCAAGATGCAGATTCAACAAACACTCTTCCCTCTTCCCTAGGCACTCAACACAATGGAGACCATTTCTTCCTAAGGAGGGAGGATTAATCCATGTGGATATCGGTGGCCACCCACCTTTTTCAACTATCTCAAAACAATTTTCTGGCAGTTTTGGTAATTTACTATTTTTAATAGTTTTTCGGGTTCTAAAACTTCCAAATCCGTTTTGAGGCCCTAAACGACATTTTTTGGGAAAACGGGGAGAAATATGGAATTTTTTGCAATATTTCCCCCAAAATGAATCTCCTCGATGATACCTTTCCAATGGGCTAACATATGCAAAAGTTACGATGCCGGGAAGTTGATGTACTAACTTACCCAAACAGAGCCCACATGACTTTTGACACTTCATCTCCTAGGGTTAGGTTTTTGGATGTCTAGGGTTTTGGGAATTCTTGTTTATTGTAAAAAGGCCTTCAGAGCCTCATTTTAATCATCTTCTTGTGAATGCAAGTAGTCGTCACATCGCTTCTTAGAGATAAGCTGCCACCATTCTAGTGAGTCTTTCACTCTGTATTTTTACAGTCTATGTACATTTATTTCATTAATAGAAATCATGTATTATTGTATCTCTGTGTTTATGGTTGCATCTTTGATACATTTCTGTTATATTATTGGATATATGTGATATCTTTGTGCATTTCTTTATTATATCTCCTCTCTCATTTCGTGCCGAAAATAATCTGAATTAACGAGAGTCGCCAGGGACACCTTCGAACTTTCCTCATCATCATAGATTGTTATCAATTCATGGAGGTGGTTTGGTGCACCTTCTCTACCTTATGTTCTTACTATCTCTGCCTGTGGCGTCATAACTTCAGGGTTATCTAACCCGACAATTTTGTCAATTTGTATTAGCTCAGGGCCACTTGGACCTACCTGGCTTTCATCTGGGTTGTCAACAGGGGACCTTGTCATTCCTATGAGGTTTGGGTCATCCTGTAGCTGATCAATCACTTGTTGCACTTGTTTTATCACAATCCTCTTACCTGTGCATCCCGTGTGACATGAATTACCTTGTTCTGCACTAGGGCCACTAGGGGAACCTTTGTTGCTTCTGCTGCTCTGATTTCTTCTCTATCTCTGAGGGCCTCTTGAGCTGACTATTCTATATTCGTTTCCTATTCATCCAGGCTCATGGCCTTGAACCTAGTCATTTTTGGGTTGACCATCCTTTGTACCACCTCGTCCTAGTCTTGGGAATTTTCTATGAAGACTTCGTCTTTGAATTTTTCATGGGCATACGACCAGCAGGACGACACTTATGAAGCATGTTCCAAGACCAGGCCCTTTGGATCGTGATTGAAAAATTGGCCCTTATGGAATCTGAACTCGAGTTGGCTCAACCTTTATTGTTTAGCTTAATTTGTATCTTTTACCAAGTAGAATGCTACATGGAAATCATATGGTATGAATGCCTGCTTCTTTTCCCTAACCAAGGTGGCATTGTAGCCTTGCAAAATGGTTTGATAGCATATTTCTCCCACCACAAGTTGGTCCGGGACATGAGCTGGTAGGATATGTGGTGCTCTATTGGCCCCGAACACCCTAATGTAGGTGTTGCGCTCATCCAAGTACCAATGGCCTACCTTGGATATCATTTTCTTGGCCGCAACCGATAGTCTTGTGCATTCCTTCTTAAAAAGAATAAAATAGATTCACGTGATGAATTCATATCAAATGAGGGAGTAAGACTTCTTATACTTGTTCTCCCATAGCACACTGAAATAGACGTAGACTGAGAGCTTTGTGACATGTCATCTCAGATTCATGCTGACGAAGATGTTTATAGCACACATGACATTGAGAAAATATGAATCCATGTAGAAATATGGCATATTTCCTTCCTTCGGCGTCTTATCCTATTGTATACAGATGCTCAATTATTTAGAAATTATCGCTCCCTAGTTGAAACTGCTGCCAAAGATCGCCATTGTGTAAGCCAAGGGCATCCATGCCTCTAAAAATCTAGAGAAGTCCTTCTCTCCATATAATCAACATATGAGATCCATTAAATATATGTATGGCTCCCTTAAGTTGGTCATCCCGTACCAAACAGTGCTTTGGTTGGTGAACTTCTTGTCCTCCCTCCACCATGAGGCCATCACCTGATTGGTTTCATGGCATTAATAGAACTTCACCATGAATTATGTGTTCAACCACTCCTCAGGAGCTCTATGCTTGTAGTATTTATGAACTTCCACCGACAACAACACTCCTACACACCCCCCCATTTTCATCATTGATTAAACATTTTTGTGTGTCTGTGTGGTTGATGACCCACTTTAGGACTTCAATATAGCAAAAAAAAAGGGTTTTTCTTGCTACCATATGTAAGTATGATCGTCGGATGCTTGGGAACACCTTGTTGTTAAGCACTCTTACATATGGATCACTATGTGGGATATATTCTGGGTATTCCTCTCGATTGATCATTTCTCCCCAATGTGGGAGTGCCATCTTGGACCTTGTGCTTGCCTTTGTATCTCCAAAGGCCAGAGGTTGAATCAAAACCTTCTTCGTTGTTGTCTTAATGACCGCTTTCGGCCTCAGAGTGTATTCTAATTATTTTGCGGCCCCTGGAGAGGAGTCTTCACCCACCTCTGGTTCTTTTATCTTCGGTTCCCTCATCGATTGTCTGGTGGTTGGATTTCTTGGCGGAATTGTTCCTGGAACTAAAATAAAATTTCATAGACTATGTAAAACAAAAACCGAACAAAAACATATGGATTACAACCAACAAATTCATAGACTCAGATACATAGCTCTGAAGCTTGTTAAAACCTGGTTATTTGGACAATCACGGGATCAATACAACCTTTGAGTAGCTCGTCTTGCTCCTTCGGATTCTCCAGAATTATCTTATGTGTAGAATTATTTCGTTTACAATGGCTCAAGAGAATTTAAACAGGGAAGAACTTATTGTTTCGCATAAACCATTCAATTTGGGCGATGAGTGAAATTTTAACAAATCTACCACCAAATATCTACAACCTAAATTCATTGTGGGTTGATGACAAAGGCGTGGGGGGTGATGTGGTCTATCGGTGATTTTAAACATCTTTTTTGATTGGCGCACGAGGTAGAAACTAATGTGGAATTTGGTATTAATTATCTCCTTAACTGTGGTTCTTCCGACAAATTCTGAACAAATTTCTCACCACAGAAACCCAAATGAACATTAATTATCTCCTTAAATTATCAAAATCCGATCGTATCTAATGATAAAACATCCCATCGTGTCGCTGTCTTAGTGGGTGGATCGAGGATTGGGGATGTATTATCAATATTTTCATTGATGTCATTTTGCAAAAAACCTTCAACGCCGATCAATTTCATCGTACAATGCTGTCGTGGCAAAGCTGACTCGGAGGTGTGACTTGAACCTAGGGAATCGAGGATGACTCGGGATAAAACTAGACTGTATGGTTCTCCATTTTGATAAAGACATGTGGCATTGAAGACTTGTGACCTAATTCGCATGTATTAATTGGAGTCAAGACTTTCATTAAGTCATTCTTTCTAACAAAAAGCTTAGCTTACCGATGTCGAAACATTATCCAGTATCAATGATCGACGATAAACCTATCAAGTGATTTCTTCAGATTAACTTCCTCTAAAAATTCTTGATGCCAAAAATTCATCGGGGATCGACGATCAGGAATATCCTTTAGCACGGTCAGAATGTTTATTGCGATCCTTTTAGGTTTTCCCCGATTCCGATAAGCATGTCGGGCATCGGATATCAGCGATATCCTTATGCAAGACTTGTCATAAAAAAAAAACTTCCTTTTGTCGATGCCGATGGAGATCGATGCTTGGTGACTGAGGTTTCCCGAGTGGTTCTTTTCCTTCTTTAAATTCCTTCTGATGCCAAATTTGAGCGTGTTGGGTGAAGTGTTTCGACTGTTGGTTCTTTATTCAGGTGTTAAGTGCCTTTAGGTAATGAGGTTTCATAAGTTCAAAAAAATCTGAATAGGTGACGAGAGTCATGAGAATAAACAAATAAATAACATTTTCTCTAAATGAAGTCGAATCAGACAGTGAAAAAGATCAAGTGGTACCCAAAAATCAAAAACTTGACAGAGGCCTTTTTAGGGTGTGTTGAATGCTCAACAAATGGCAACTTACTGGGCAAAAGAAAAATCTATGTTCCTACCGCAGGATCAGGTGAAGGTGATGCAAAATCTGATTAAGAACTTAACTGGTTTTTTATCAGAGTCTCTTTTATCATTGCATTTGAAATTCCCTAGTTGGTGCATTTGGGCCTGCCTGTGGGGTTTTCAAACTTTATTCCAACTTTGTTTCTTTTAACCCTGACTCATGCCCCCTTTTACAAGAGTCTAGTAAATAATTCACTAGCACTAGGCCCTTTAGTTACCCTTATTCACTTACTATAACGTTGCTCTACTACCAATGAACATCCATAGCCCCAATGGAGTCACCCCAACATCACATACCTTGCTCCATTTCCAGCAAGCGTCCATAGCCCCGATGGATTTATTTGCATACCCTCCCTTACTATGCACTCATTTGATATAGTTGATTTTATTTTAGTAGAACGCCTTGATAAAGTGGGAGAGGAGGACGTATGTTATTTGAAAAATGATACGGTTAAGGTGAAATTTTGCTAGCTCTGTCTCTGAGGTGCATGTATTCCTTTCTAGCTGACCATCTTTCCCTTAGGGTTTTACCATACCACTAGGTAGACACTTCAATACTTTTCCAAGGTGGTTCATCTACACAGGTTAGTTAGAGAACCCCTTAATACAATCGCAGGTTCCCTAACACTTCTTGTGTTTTATGCGAGCGATGAGTTAGGAATAGAGTTCATCATATCGCATGAATTAAGCTCAACCATTGTCTTTTGAAACAAACTTTTCAAAAGAGAATAAGTACAAAAATCAAGAAACAAAAAAAAAATGCATTCCGCAATTGACCTACCTGAAACAAACAATGTGAAAATATACACACAAAAATCTTTTTTTTTTTTTTTAATGAAAATATTGTTTTAGGGCTTGGCCATTCACTGGAGAGCGTCAGGTTCCCCCCTCAGATTATGCAGTCGATACGTGCCTACCCTGATCTTCTCGGCCATATGGAAAGGTTCGAGCCATAGATTCTGAAACTTAGAATGTTTTCCTTTAGGATCATTTGCTCTGTCCCATTTTAGGACTAAGTCTCCCACTTAAAAATTATTATCTTTAGCCTTATGTTTATCAAACCACCTTTTAACTATCTTCTTATGAGCTATGAACTTTGATTTTTCTTTCTCCCTTTCTTCTTCCAACATGAGGAGGGTATCAATTTTTTTTTGTATGACTGATGAGGGTTGTCCTCTCGAATCTCGAGCAAGTTGAACAGATGGAAGATATAGCCTGTTTGGGATAATGGATTCCTATATGTATACTAAAAGGTATGGGGAATTACCTATGGCTTCCTTAGGTGTCACTCTATCAGCCCATAAGGCATTGTGGAGTGAATTGTTCCAATTCCTCTGGTTGTATGCAACTATTTTCTTTAATATCCTTACTAGGTTCTTATTTGTTGATTTTGTCACTCCGTTCTCCTGTGGATAGTAGTTTCTAGAGTATATGATTATGATTCCTTTGTCTAGAGAAAACTCTGTTAATAAGGTGGAAGAAAAGTAAGCTGCATTATAAAAAAAAGGGACATAAGGCACATCGAACCTTATGATAAGTTGTTGTTCTATGAATTGGATAACCACCTTTTTTCTTACATGAGTCAGAGGGATGCCCTCTGCCCATTTTGTGAAATAATATATGGTGGTTAGTATGTATCTATGTTGTTTTGAAGAACTCAGTGTAAATTCTCCTATGATATCTAATCCCCATTGCTCAAATGGCCTAGAAATGACCATTGGTTGGGGTGTGACAACTAATCTCTTCTCCCTCCCTGCACTTATTTGACAAGTTTTATAGTTTCTAGCGTATGTGTGAGCATCCCTGAATAGAGTAGACCAATAGTAGCCAACTCTCAGTATTTTATGAGCAGTGGTGTTTCCTACAAAATGTCCACCTACAAGACGATCACGGAGCTCCTTTAGAACTTTGTCTACATCTTCATGTTCGCGACATATTAAAATTACCCCATCATAATTAACACGGAAGAGAATCGAATTTATGAGGTGATATTGTGGGGATTTTTACCTCAGGGCTCTCCTTTCCTTAGGGTTTAGGTTTTCTGGGAAAATCACATGATGCAGGAGATAATTCAGTTTCTCGTACTAAGACTCTTTCCATGGCCAGACATATGAAGCTTCATCACACCATAATTGCAATTCATTCTCCCATATGGGGTCTTCATTTACTTGGTCCCGGGCTTCAACTGCCAGTTTGCATAGCCCTTGTCCTTTAACCAATTTAGCAGGTTTTATATCTAGATCAAATTCTTGGACTACTTCCATCCAGTTTCCTCTTATTTCCCCCATCTCCTGTTGAGTGATTAGGGATTAGAATGCAGGGTGAGGCACAATGATTTTGGTATGGTTCTTAAGGATGTAAGATCTGAAGTGTTTTACTACCATGTATACTGCATAAGCTTGCTTGTCTATAGTAGGGTAATTTAGTTCGGCCCCTTGGAGATTAGTGCTCATGAATGATATCGAGGCCTCATTGTTTTCATTATCCTTCTGAGTCAATACTGCAGCTAACGATTGGTCAGAGGTGAAATTATAGAGGAAGAAATATTTGCTAAAATCAGGGCTTCATAAAACTGGTGCTTGGGATATCACAGTCTTGATATTGTTGAAATCCCTTTTCTGTTCAACATCCCACTTAAATTCAACATCTTTACAGATCATTTTTTGTAAGGGTTTGATCGTTCAGCAAAATCGGGGGTGAATTTCCTCACAAAAGTGATTTTCCCAAAGAATGATTTCATAACGATTTGTTGTGAGGTAATGGAATCTAAGCTATAGCCTTAATCCATTCTGGGTCTATGTGAATGCCTACTCGAGATATAATGTGGCCTAACAACTTACCTTCCTCGACACCAAAAATAGTTTTCTTAGGGTTTAAGGATATATCATATTTCCTACACCTTTTGAAAATCTGGGCTAAATATTGGATGTGATCTTCTCTGTTCTTTGAATACATAGTCACATCATCGAAATAGAATACTAAACATTTGTTGATTAGTCCTCGAAACACTACGTCCATTTCCCTATGGAAGGTTTCCCTTCCATTGATTAACCCAAAGGGCATAGGTTTATAAGCAAATGTTCCCCACTTGCTTTGGAAGGTAGTTTTCAAACAATCTTCCTCTGAAACTAGAACTTGGTTGTAACCTAAAAAACCATTCAGCAGAGAAAAAATATCAGAGCCCGACACAGTTTGCAAGAGTTTCTCCATTGGTGGGACTGGGTAGTTGTCCTTCTCTGAATCTCTCTCGATGTTTCTGAAATCTAAGCATAGGCGGATATCCCCATACTTTTTCCTTAAAAGAACCAAATTTTCTACCCATGTAGAGTTTCTATCCTAGAAGATAATATTGGAATCTAGTAGTTTCTTTAACTCCTCACACATGAGAGACTCCAGGGATGGGTGGCATTTTCAGAGCTTCTGTTGGAAGGCTTTGACTTCCGGTTTTAATGGGATAGTGTGTTGAATGATACGAGTATCATAAGTTTTTAGATCTCGGTAGGACCATGCAAAGACATCTTGATATTGTCTGAAAAAATTGAGATAATCCTTCCTTTCCTCTTTAGATATTGTCTTGCCGAGATTTATATTCTTGGGGTTTTCCAGGGTTCCTAGATTTATAGTTTCATGCATGGGACAAGAACTCCCCGTATTTGTGTTCGTTGACCCTTTGAATCTTTCTCTTAAGTCAAAAAGGTTTTCTAAATTAGCTACCCCTTTAAGTATCATGTGAGACCTTCATTTGTTAGTCGGTTGATCTATAAGAGGATCAGTTTTTGATAATTTATCTTGGAATAATTCACCTTCAATAGCCAAGTCCTTAAAATTATCCTGATTGGTTAAAAAGTTTATGATCTGTTCATCTCCTTCAAAGACCTTCCAAATAGAAATATTGTTGGGCACCAATGATTTGTAGAGAAGTTCCATAGTGAACCGGGAGGCCTCATAGTCTTCTAGAGGTGATAGCCTCAAGGAAGCGGTGGCCAAAGTATCAACAAGAATTTTCTTTGTTCTGGGGATTGTTGTAATGTTGAATGCTTCAAAATGCTCTATTATCCTGTGCACTTCCTGTTGGTAATTCTCTAGGTGTGGAGAGTTTCAATGTATATTGTTCCTTACTTGTCTAACGATGATTTCATAATCTCTAAAAACCTTCAATTCTTTAAAGTTTAGGTCTGTCTTTCTTTAGCCCTTGTACTAGGGCTTCGTACTCAGCGATGTTGTTTGTGCACTCGAATTCTAGTCTCCAGGACAAGAAATGTTATTTACCTTTTGGATCAATGAGGATGCACCCTTCCCTTGACCCTTCTTGCGACTTAGATCCATCAAAGTATAAGGTCCAAATTGGTGAGAAAAAGTTGTCAGCTTCCCTTTTCCTACCACTTTCCTCCTTTTCCCCTACTTGTTCTGTGATTTCTAATGCAGATCCTTGACAGAAGAGGTTTTCCTCTGTCATTGTTGACAAGTTTTCTTGAAAAAATATTTTGGAGTTTTGAGTAAGAGGGACATCAGATGAGAGGGGGGAGAAATTCCCGAAATCAGAGTCACATGAATAATTTCCTAGCACGGGGAAACCTACCGATGAGGGTTCATAGAGGGTTTCTAAGTCAGTGACAATATGTTTTAGATATATTTCCCTTTCGATCCTGATCATATTCATGTGTCCCTTTAATGGTAGCCAAAGGTGAGCCCAATCTGTACTAAAGTATCCTCTTAAATTCTCACACCAATCTCAGCTCAATAACAATCCATAAGCTTCTGGGATATCTACTACAATGATGTCAATTACTTGCACAAATTTAGGGTGCATCGCTATTCTTATCATTACATATTTGAGCTCTCCCATAACCGTCACCTAGGTTCTATCTAGTTGTATAACATGTTTATCACTTTTGAGAGGGACCACGTTTAATTTTTTGCAAATAGACAATGACATGACATTAGAGGATGCTCCCGAGTCAACCAAAAAATTATGGAGGTTTATGTTGAAGACGTCAAACGTCAAAAGGAACGGTGGGACAAAACGTTTTCCTTTATTATGTTCAGAGCAGGCGTTCATAGTTGGTTTATTTATTAGATCCGTGGGAATTATATTTCCTCCTTGGTCAGTGCTTGTTATATTAATTTCTACTAATTTTAATGCTTGTAACAGAAAGTCCTTTTGTTGAGGGATTCTACATATGTCCATGACCGATATATTTTCTTTCAAATTTTTCAAGTCTTCTACTATGTTGTAGTTTACCTTGGGCGATTCTCGTGTATGGATGTTTATAGGATTTCTTCGAGGGACAAAAGGTTATTTTGGGTGATTGGGACCTGGTTTTCCTCCCAAAGTTTGTGTAGTAGTAAGATCGTTTGAGATAGGTTGACCCCTACTTCTTGTTTGCACAGCCAAAACCTCTGTCGATGGTTCTTTAACCTCAGATAGGTCATCGGAAGGCATTGGTAGGTCAGGGTTCCATATCAACATGGTTGCTTCTTCTGGTGGATCAACTTCTTCATGATCAACAATATTCATAATTGATTTGCTTGATTGTTTGGTTAGGAAAACTTCATCTAGAAACCAATTGGCCATCAAATTCATGGCATGCACCCATTGTGGGAAGTCTCTTTCAGAGTGTTTCTCTTGGTGATGTGTACAGAAAGAGTCAGAAGCTACATTTCACAAATCGATGTTTAAGTTGGCTGGGGGAGGTTCAATATCTTTGAATGGTGGATTTCTTTTGAAAAAAGTTTTATAGGGCCTCTAGCCTTGGTTTCCTTCCCCTGCACTTCTTTTAATGTCTATGATTTCGTTTGACAACTTCTTGACCATGTGTTGTAGGTATTCTATGTCTCCACTTCCCTTTTCGAGACTTTTTTCTGTTTGTTTCCCTAGGGCTCTAGTCAATAGTAGTCCTCTCCTGGGAGGATGTTGAACTTTTTTTTTAACTAATGAGACCTGGCCTTCTTTACATCCATTCATTTGAAAATCTATCATTTTGGCTTCTTCAAAATTTTCAGCTAAGGTTTCTTTGGCAGCCCTCTTCACAAACATGGAAATAGAAGTTGGGAGATCGTTAGCATATACTTCAATTTGCAACTCCTGAGTGGGTTTAGCTTCGGGTTGGAATTTGTTTAAGATAGTGGTGAATATTTTATTGAAGTATTTAACTTTCTCTTTTGAACTCATGGTGGCGATGAACAACTCGGCCATCAAAGCTCTTGTACTGGTTTCTTTTGCAAATGTATCTAGAAAATCCTTTTGAAACTTCATCCAACTCATCATGGATCCTAAAGGTAAGTTAAAATACCACGTGGAGGTTGAATTCTTGAAATTTAAGGGGAATAACATGCATACTACGTCTTCATGTTGGACATTCATCAGTCTAATAGCTAGTATGAATTTTTTGATATGGTCTTTGGGCAATCTTGAGGTTTCAAGGTCAAATTTAGGGAGTAACTTTTCTGGATGTCGTGGAAGGTTATGTACTTTCCTAGGGATGGCCAAAGAATCTCTAGCCAACCAAGGTTGATTATTTTGAGGTGGGTTTCCCATTTCTTCATTATGATCATTGTTATCTTCCATGTCTTCTAATCCTAAAATTGAGCGTTCTGAGTTAAACGCTTCCTCGTCGAAAAAATAGTCAGGCTTGGAGTAGTTGTTATCCGGTGTTTCGAGGATTAGATTAAGAGGATGTTTGATTTCAGTGAGGGTGAAATATATTAGGTATTCTACTGTGTGCACAGAAACCTGGTTGGGGGACTCGACCACTGGTCTTCTTATTTGTTTTATTTGAGGAAGCAACAGAGATAAGGGCAACACACCGATCTGTCGGGCGTAAGATCTTGTGATTATTCTAAATTGATTCAATTCCTCATGAGGAAGAGCATAAGGTATATTATGGAATATATTTCCTTCCTCTTGTTGGGGTTAGTTACTCGTTTCATGAGTACTTAGTGTGTGTGGGTTGTTTTGGGAATGAATAGCCATGCATGTGGGTTGTTTTGAATCTACAAGCTGTGTGAAAGATTTTGTAAAAAATATTGTCAGCCATTCATTCTTCAAGCCCTCCTTCTAGCGCCAATTCTGTTGAGGGTTCCTAAATCCCTTTAACTCAACAATAGAAACCAAACCCACCATCGAGGCCTAATTAGACTATGCAGTGTTTAATAGTGGAATGGTTCTCCAGATCCCGCGATCCAACCAATCAATTGATGGGATTTATGTTTTCTTGTGAAATATCCTCCTTCAGTTCATACGTTCTCTTTTTGTATTTTCTCTTATAGGTGGGACCGATACAATATAAAAACCGGTATAAACCAACTAGGTAACAAAGTGGGAAAACTTAACTACTGGAGAAGGATGAGCTTGGGATAACCCTTTCACTCTAGCATGTGGACAATGATTCTCTACCACAAGACTAATACTAATACATTAACCTGCTATTGTTCCAATTATTGATTGAAATACAATTATCAGAAGAAAACATATATGCAATAAACGATGGCAAGAAAAATAGTTTCCTTACATAATGATTTACATAATAACACAACAATTTACTTTTCATCATTAAAGACAAGAACTATAAAAATATTGAATTGGATAACTTATCAATAGATTCAGAAGTTATTACTTGTTGCAGCATCCATTCATGAGATATAAATCAGAAATAATTCTTCTTCAAATCCAATCACACACACTTTTTATAAAACACAAACTTTGTCTCTATTCCTAAAAAGGATTTCTCAATTAAGGCAGCTCCAAAATATTTCTTTGCAAATCTGAAAATGAGGGTCTTTGCAACAACCATCGACCTTTGCTAACAGTTCGATCCTCTTATTTATAACACATTATTAACTAAAAATAACTATTAAAAGTGCAGCTAAGTAAAACAAAAACTCGCCACATGGCTCTTTCATCTCTCAGTCTTCTAAGAGTCATCAAATGATCTCACTTGAGTGGATGAATCGTCTCGTACTCTGACCATTTGATGAATAGATCCTCGCATGTGTTAGCATATGGGAATATATGTTGTTCCATTGGGGCCGAAAGGATCTCTCTTATCTCTACTGCCCATGCCCGATACTTGACTATTCTGGTACTTAACTTCTGCAACATGGTTCAATCTTTAATCAGGTGTTCCATGAACTGGCACCATGTCCACCACCCTTGCTATCTCTGCAGCACATGATGAGTATTTCTTGGCATGTAATTTGACTATGTCATGCAAGTCAAAAAAGTCATCGGGTGTGCCGAATTCAGGGAGGTCGATGTCTCTCATTGCCTGGTTGATTTTGGTCCAACTATTTTCACACTTGGCCCATTTCTCTTGGATTTCCCAATGAGGTTCTTGAACCATTTTTACCCAATATTCAACCGACTTCTTTATGTAGTCGATGTTGCTTTCCCTTAGTACCTGGATGCCATGCTCTTCGACATCTCAACCCTTTTGAACTACGCTGATGTAGTCGATCCTTTCCATGGCCTAGTGTTCTTTCTCATACCATCTCTCCATATCCTTACATGTCGTGAGTGCCATGAGGGTATCTTCTTGAATCTCGACTAGCCTTGCAGTGAATAGGTGCCTCTCATCTATAAATTTACTGTATGCCTCCTGGAATTCGCTTCTCAAGAACACCACGACCTGTGTGGTGTCCTAGTAATATTTCTCCAAATGTCGTAGATGTTCCAATTCCTTTAGCGCAGCAGCCAACTCCTATTCATCACTTTTCGCTCTGTCCAGGGTGGCATCTACGATCACCATCCCTGCACCAATAAGCTTGGATGTCTTGTCATGCTTTGTGTTCATTAATGTTTCCTATGTGATGATGAGGATGGAGCGATCTAGAGTAATCCTCCTCTTCTTGGTGGTTTTCTTCATGATAGATTTCCTTTTCTGGTCATAGGAGATGGAATGTATATCAACAACTTCATCCACGGGTTCGAGGATTTGCTAATCTCCCCAGGTAAGCATATTCCCTAGGCTTCTGATGATGTATATATGTTCATGAATGGGTTCTTGAACCTCTTCCATGTGTTCCAAAGGTCCATCCTCTGGTTGTTTCTCATTGGGAGGTTGAGTTTCGGTTGAAATTGAAGCATCGGGGATAGGCTCGGTACTTACTTCATAACCGACTGTTGAGATGCTGATTTCCTGCTATGGAGCTTCTTCCTTTTGTTTTCCTGACATTGACTCGTCTGTCAGACTATTCATTTGGGTATCTAGTACATCGAGTGTCTCAGTGTCTAAGACACTTTCAACCTCTTGGTTATTCTGTGGAAGGCCTTGAATTTGAGCATCGAGAGCTGGGGAAGATGCCTTCTTGGGCTCCTTTTCCTCTGTGATCTGCACAGGAGTCACTAGGGACACCTCCATGTTAGCACACAGAGTGACCCCATGACTGCATAGGGGTAAGCCTTACACATCAAGAAATACAAAAAGAAAGTTGATTTTGAAATTATGGGAGAGGTAGGGATGAAGTTATCTGCTTGACTTGACAAATCATAGGAATTTATCCCTGCAAATCATCTTCCATATGCAGTAAAATAGATCATCCAAAAGTAATGTTTAGCCTTTCAAGGATTTTAGGTGGAAGAATTTTATGAGAAAACATAGAATTGCAAAAAGAAAGACATGAAAATCCTTTTCAGGCATACTATTTATATAGTACAATAAGAATCATAATTTGAAGATCCTTTTTAGAAGAGATTTAGCAACTCATAAGGTAGAATATCTTAAAGGATTCCCCTAAGAAACCCTCTCACACTTTCTGTTGAAGAAGAACAAATCTTAAAAGTCAAAACAAAGAAAAAACATAGCTAAGCATCACTTCCTTCTGCAAATGAATTCTTAACACAGAAAATGATAAGATAGGATATCTTCAAATTAATTTGTCAAAGTACAAAAACATAGCCTCTCGACCTCCTCCTTTTTCTTCATTTGGAACATGGATTTATAACAAAAAGGAAAGGCAACAGTTAGAGGTGTGAGATGGCCCTTCCTCACATCGAATTCTCCAACAAAACTATCAATCGAATACCTATGCTAACAGTTATTAACAAATTGCTACGAAAAGGAGTCGTGTAGGCAACCAATCCAACATTCTTTAAATGATGTGGTATTCTTTGTTGCACATTCCTTTCCATTTCCAAGCATCATCCAATGGTTAAACATTGTCATCATGTTGACACCTATAATCCTTTCTCTTCTCCACATCATCAACCACCTACCATAATGATAACTTGAACTCCTTGAATCTAGGTGCTTATTTCTAGCATCGTTTGGTAGTGAGCTTGTGTAGCGTCTCCTCCAAATGGGCCCACAATTTTGGTAGAGCCTATCAAGATTTGGTAGTGCATTGTGAAATTCATAATGCCTAGGAGATTTGGTAGTGCACTATGAAATTCATAGTGCCCAAGAGATTTGGTAGTGCACTGTGAAATTCACAATGCTCAGGAGATTTGGTAGCACACTATGAAATTCATAGTGCCCAGGAGATTTGGTAGCACATTGTGTAATTACACAATGCCATCACTACACCATTCTTAGAAGATTAGGTAGTACTTTCGGCAGTGACTTTATAGGAATAAATTTGACTAATAGCTTATGCCAATTGTGTAGATGCAGGTCTTGGTGCTAACATCATGCTTCACGGGGGATAGAGTCCTCCCTGTGAGGCTCTAAGAACTCCTTTTGTAGCTCTAGTGCCTTAGTGTTGGGTTGTGGAGTCATGCTTTGATGCATTGTGTTGAACACAACATACTGAAAACTTATATTACTCTACTTACAAACATAAATAAAGCACACCTGCTCTTGATGGATCTTATTTATGTACAAAACCTAAGCTAATTGAATTTTACAATGAGCTAGGTGAAGGCAAACTTCCACCAAAGCCATTCAAGCAACTTGCTAACATGAGTCTTTATAATGCCAATGATTGACAATAGACAAGAGGAATATGACAGTGGTTTGAAAACATTTCCTATATCTCCTCTGACTACTGCTGACACAATAAATTTTATAGGTTCCAAAACATTTGAGAAATACAACTCCATATACAACCCTACAGGGTCATGAAAATGGTGACAAAACACATGGGACTAATAGAATATTTCTTTTTCCACTTCAATTTGCTTACTGTAAACTGTGGGTACAAGTGGAAGAAGGTTTGATGTAGGTGGATGTTGATCCACTGATGACTGTTGATTTACTTTTGGTTGTGTATAAACAATCTCTTCATGTGCCTCAACTAAGGGCTGCTCCTGGTCAAATATTTGGGTTATGTCTTCTGTGACAAGGCCAACCTCTACATCATACTCCCTTTCTTCATAGTGATCAAATATAGGATAATCTTGTTGCTCATCATCACTAGAATATTCATCAAAAATGGGTTGCCCTTCATACCTATGATCAACCTCTAAAACAATAATTTCATCAAGAATATGATTGTTAAAAATATCCATTTCAAGAACAACAATAACTGTTGCTTATAGTTGTTCATACACATGATTTTCATCTGAAACAAAGTTTTGAATGTTTTCCTCTCTGAATACAGGAGTATTCTTTATACTTTCATTTGGATAGTGAATAAAATCATTTTCATATTTATATTCAGTAGAGAAATCTAACAAATTTTGAGCACATTCTACATATCCCTCACAACAGTTATGACAAATACTTTCAGAGGGATAAAACCTTTTGCAGTGTTCATTGAATACTCTATATAAATCCTTCAAGGATTAAATGATAGAAAGGGGTAGTGAGAAATACCATTTACATGCATCCCCATCTAATGAATACATGAACATTTTCATCAATATATCTTCATGATGGATGTCGAGTTGCTGCATCAAAGCATGAAATTCTTGAACATGCTCAACAGGGCTGTCATCCTCATCTTCATAAAATCTGGGCAACAGATCTTTCCATTCATCAATAAGAGGCACATGATGTGGATAATCATCTATGGATGATAAATTGAGTGTGGCAAACCTCCTGGCCAATATATCCTTAATAGCCATTTAATTAGTCTCATTCCATTGGAGTCACCAACATATTCTGAACAATGGAGTCACCATGGTGAATGTGCAATCTTGAAGGTGTCCAACTTTAGTCACCATCTAAAGCTGGAGATGTGCAATGTCATTCTTTCCAGGGATATTTTCAATCTGCTCAAATCCCTTCTCGACAAAGGTGCCAAAACTTTTAGCACAAGGAGTCACCCCATGACTGCATAGGGTAACCCTTACACATCAGGAAATATGAAAAGAAAGTTGATTTTGAAATTATGAGAGAGGTAGGGCCAAAGTTATTTGCTTGACTTGAAAAATCATATGAACCTATCCCTGCAAATCATCTTACATATGAAGAAAAATAGATCATCCAAAAGCAATGTTTAGCCTTTCAAGGCTTTCAGGTGGAAGACTTTTATGAGAAAACATAGAACTTCAAACATAAAGACATGAAAATCCTTTTCAAGCATACTATTTATACAGTAGAAGAAGAATCGTAATCTGAAGATCCTTTTTAGAAGAGATTTATCAACTCACAAGGTAGAAGATTTGAAAAGATCCCCCTAAGAAACCCTCTCACACTTGTTGTTGAAGAAGAACAAAGCTTAAGATTCAAAACAAAGAAAAAACATAGCTAAACATCACTTCCTTCTGCAAATGAATTCTTAACATAGAAAATGATAAGATAGGCTATCTTCAAATTAATCTATCAAAGTACAAAAACAGAGCCTCTCGGCCTCCTCCTTTTTCTTCATTTGGAACATGGATTTATAACAAAAAGGAAAGGCAACCACTAGAGGTGAGATCTGGCGCTTCCTCACATCGTATTCTCCAACAAAAACTATCAATCAAACACCTATGCTAACGGTTATTAACAAACTACTACAAAAAGGAGTCGTGTAGGCAACCAATCCAACATGATTTAAATGACATGGTCTTATTTGCTACACATTCCTTTCCATTGAAAATCATCCTCTAGTGGTTAAACGTTGTCATAATGTTGCCACCTATAATCTTTTCTCTTCTCCACATCATCATCCACTCACCAGAATGATAACTCGAACTCCTTGAATCCAGGCGTTTGTTGCTAGTGTCATTTGGTAGCAAGCTTGTGTAGCATCTCCTCCAAATGGGCCCACAATTTCGGTAGATTTTATCCATATTTGGTAGCACATTGTGAAATTCACAGTGCCCTGGAGATTTGGTAGCGCACTGTGAAATTCACAATGCCCAGGATATTTGGTAGCACACTGTGAAATTCACAGTGCCCAAGAGATTTGGTAGAGCACTGTGAAATTCACAGTGCCTAGGATATTTGGTAGCACACTGTGGAATTACACAACGCCATCACTACACAAGTCTTAGGAGATTAGGTAGTACTTTCGGCAGGGACTTTCTAGGAATAAATTTTACTAATGTCTTATGCCAATTTTGTAGATGCAATTCTTGGTGCTAACACTCCGAATTTTAATCATCATCATAGATTGTTATCAAGTCATGGAGGGGGTTTGGTGCACCTTCTCTACCTGATGTTCTTGCTATCTCTGGCTGAGCTGAAACGTCCCTGGTGATCCGACCTGTGGCATTGTAACTTCATGGTTATCTACCCCAACAATTTTGTCAATTTGTATTAGCTCATGGCCACTTGGACCTATGTTACACATTATTTTCATCACCCTCATGATCGTTAATGATGTAAACCTATTTGTTGCCTTCAGAGAGGTTAGTGGCCTGAATTCTTGAAGAAGAAGGGAAAATAACTTTCCTTGAGAGAATAAGTTGTGTTTTCCTCTGTAAAAACCCTGTTTTGGAGGATTTTCACGGGTTGCACCATAGCTAGGGTGTGGAAACGCCTGATTTCCATAGGCTGCACTATAGCTAAGGAGTGGAATTTCCACAGGCTGCACTATAGCCAAGTTGTAGCGGCCTTCGTTCATGGGAAAAGTGATCATTTTCTTGATGCTTCTAGAAGGAGAAGCTTCTATGGTGAGGTGGCCTCCGAATGGTTTGGATCTTACTCACTTTCATGATTTAGTGGGATCATCCTAACCTCCTCACCTTATCCTCTTCAACTTATAAAAGGAGAGGAGCTCTCATGGAGAAAGTTAGTTGGACTTGGCTTGGAATTATTAGCTTGGTTAGAGTGGATTTGGGCTTTACTTTTGTCAAGATAGATGTTAGATCTATAGTCTCATAATTCTTGGATCAAAAGTGTGTGGGAAGCAAGGAATCATTGGAAGGAACCATACAACATCAAGGCATCCAGTTGTAATCTCTCTTCCTATTATTAATATAATACAGTGGAATGCTTCTTTCCTATAGAATTATGTTTATTTTATTGCATGATTCTTTGATCATATGCATAGGTTGTCATTGAATATATTCTCTTTTCTTTCACTTTGGTTGGTTTGCTTCTCACTACAGGATCAGTATCACAAGAGAACCGGAGCAAAACAGGAACAACAAAGACATAAGGAAGAGACATTTAAAGGTATGTCTATTGTCTTTTGTTTGGTAGTAAATTTGATGATTAGATCCTAGGAAAAGCACCATGTCCTATCGTGTTTTGTTCTAGATCTAGGTGGATCTAGGGGGATTAGTCTATGTCTACATTCACCGATTTACCCAATAACAAAATAGGTGACTCAACTGGGGAAATGAATGTTTTCCTAGTTTTCCTTGTTTTTTTTCTCTAATTGCTTGGTTTCTGTTTTCTGAGTCACTACAAGATCTAGCTTGACTTTTTGACTGTTAAACTTCACTGGAAAACCTTCTAAATTTTTAATTTTTTCCAATTTTGTTTGATTTTCGCACCCTGCTTTGAGGGACAGTGCGACAACTTAGGATTTCCGTGCCCTACCTATTTTGACCAGTGCAGAAACGTCACATCCTACCCATATCTGGCCCATGAAAATCAGTGATTTCTGCACTGTGCTAGTCTTCCAGCCTGCGGAAATTGTGAAATTCTTGATTTTTGATGGTTTTCCTTACCTAGACCTTGGATTTGGTTTTGGGGTGAATTTTTGGGTTTGATTATGATTTGTTTACAGTCTACTTGATATTTTTTGAGCTACTTTTAGCCATATTTGCTTTTTTTTCTTTTGAAAGATTTGATCTCTTCCTTTGAGTGTCTTTCAGTTACAAAGCCTTGTTTTTCTTTAGAATTGTTTAGTGAAAAGAACACTTCTTTTTTCTGAATAACTCATGGTAAAAGAGAAACTTTGTTTGGGTTGTTTTTTGTTTTGAAGTGATTTGCTATTGCTTTTAGCTATCTTTGAAACAAAAATCTTATTTCTTTCTTTGCATTAGATTGGGGGCATATTTGCATTTGAAGTAGTGAAATTGCATGATTTTTGGTCTTAAATTCTTAAAAGTCTTCGCCCTCATGGCCTGGGGGGGCCATGAATCGTGTATTGGTGTACAGTATATTTTTCTCATTTCTTGAGAATATTGATATTGATGAGTTTAATTAAATTTTGGGGCATTGTGCATATGGGAATGATAAATGTTTTCTCCTTCTCATAGCATAGATTTCATCGAAATGAAAAGATTGCATCTTCATCTCTTTGCATAAATTTCGAGTCGGTCAAAACATTGTATTGTTCACGCCATTTTTCCTCTTGAGTAACAACAACCATAAAATAAAGCGCTTATAAAAAAATTGATTAGACATTTTTTATACTTTTTGGTAGCAAACCTACATTAGATTGGTTGCAGGGCTTTGGAATAGGTGTGAAAGGTATCTTTCCAAAGTTGCAAACAAACATAGAATCTTGAGTTAGGGAGTAGTTAAATCCACTTATTACATTTTGTCCTAGGAATCCCTTCTAACACAAGGGTCAATCACAAGGCCGCATTGAGACTATAAGAGTTACTCACACTGCTTTGTTGATCTTAGTGTAGAGGTTGTGTGTATTATGGGGGTCGCTTGAGAGGTATACCCACAATGATGAGTGGAAGCCTTTCAAGTTGATTTCAGGCTAGATATTGTGCCCTTGTGCATGGATCGGACTGTCGACTGTTTCCCCAGGCATCACTATAGTGTTTGGTAACCTTAGTGGCCTATCTCTTTAGGGTCTTTACACAAGGTGACTGTGGAGGGGAAAGTCTTCACAGTACCTGGAATCGATGTTGGCCAAAATCACTCAGGCTCCTTGGAGGGTATACCCACGTTTATGTGTGGGAGCTTGCACTAGGGTGTAAGTCTGTTAAGTAGGTCATCAACATAACTTTTCCACCCACTCTATCTCATCCATTTCTTACTTTGTTCCAGTGACGTTGGATTTCATCACCAACTAGTGTGCTCATTGTGAGAAGGTTTTGTTTGTTTTCTTGCTTCCTAAAATTTTAGCATGTGCTATTTGTTTTCCCTAGAAAACTCTAGGTTGGATTTTTTTTATATGGCGTTAGTTCCCGAAATGACCAATGAAGGACCCCTACTCCAGGGGAACCTTTTATTTTTTATTCTTATGGAAACATTGGTCCTCATCACATCGCTACTTTGAGCCTTCCGGGTCTCACTATTGGATTGTCGGTGTGGTTGTTTTCCACTCAGGTAATCCCAAATGCAGTAAGTTCTTTGGTCATAAGCACTTCCCCCCAAGAACATCAACCTCATGTTGATCCTTCATCATCTTCACTAGTAAGATATTCTTCACCTTCTCCACTTGCAAGGTCTTCTTCCATTTCATCTTCTTCACCGATTGAAATCTCTAAATCTAGTAACTCGATGGATAAGAAGAAGAAGAAAAATAAGCAAGGATCCAAACTTCCAACCACTGCCAGACATGTTGGAAAACAACCAGTTACTGTTAATCGTGTTGGGAGTGTTGATGATGTCAAGAACACCCGAACAACCAATAAGCCCAAGTACCCTTGCAGGATTTGTAAGGGTAGCCATCTTCTTAAAGATTACCTTGGTCTATCCAAGGTTATAGAAGCATGGTCTACAAATCCTCACCAACCCATGTCGTCAACCTCTGAAAAACATGTTGATGACCTCCTGTCAACTAGTCAAGATACCATTGGGAAGAAGAAAAGTAGAGCCAAGTTCCCATGTATGTTATATAAAGGGCATCATCTAACTCATCTTTGCCCTCATATGGAAGAAGCTTAAAAATTCTTGGAAGACATGACTATTTCATAGCCTCAACTTCCAGCTGCTTATCATAAGCTTACTCTTGACCCACCTGTAGTTGATGGAACGATCAATCCATCCCTTTCATCAGTCAGTATGATTGATCAAGTGTTCAATCTAGTCATGTCCTTGGTTGAACCAGTAGACCAAGTGGTTGATCCAATCCCATCCTCAATCGATCCCACTCTCCTGTTAGAGAGTGAAACCCAAGTGGTCGATCATTTTCCAAGCATCGACCCCCTTCTACCCTTGGAGAATGCAACCCAAGTGGTCAATCTGATCTTGTCATTGGTCGATCCTACTCTCCAGCTCAAGAGTAAATCTGATACTACCCACATTTTTCATGTTGATACAGACTCTACCATGCCGGGGGTGTTCCTCCTTCTCCCGTGGAACCTCCTCCAAATAATGAGGCCATCCATTTTAATTGGGGTGTGCTAACTACACCTCATCTTCCCTCTCACATTCCTTTCCAGATTACAGTGCAAGTTTGTGGTCAGGACATTCCTCAGACGTTGATAGATGAAGGTGCGTCTGTTAGAATTTTGTTCTCTTTTTCTTGGAAAGATTTGGGTTTTCCTTAGTTTGCCCTCGTTACGAAGAATTTTTTATCTTTTAACAGAAGAACCAGTCAACATGTAGGGACCCTTCCTCAATTTTCTGTAACTTTGGGAGGGAAAAATGTCTTTATTGATGTCATGGTAGTTCAATACCCCTTGGATTTTTCTTTACTCCTTGGGTGAGATTATGTATATGCCATGAAAGATAGTGTGTCCACTCTTTTTCATGTGATATCTTTCCCTCACGATGGAAGAATTGTGACTATTGATCAACTTTCATTCATCGGTCCAGATTGGATTACCTCCCTTAGTGGTTCTTATATGCAGATGGTATTGCCCCTGCCACAGGTAAATTTTGTGGCATTGTCTTCCATGCCTTCCACTGTCGATAAAAATAACTTGGATTTGATAGTTGACATGGTGACCTCTTCGGTAGGGATATTGGATCCTGACCTCCTTACCCCTCTCGCGACCCTCAACATGGTGTCCTTCCAGAGTGTGTTTCTTCCGTCAAATGAAGATCTCTTGAAAGCCATGACCAAGGTTTGTCCCTTAACATGGTGTCCTTCCAAGGCATTGTCCTCTTGGAAGCCGTGATCAAGAAGATCTTGGAGCATAATTTTCTGACTTCAATCTTGTTAAAAAATGAAACCATCCTTGACCACGATTTTTTGATTTCAAGCTCGTTAAAAAATGAAACCAGTTATGAGGATAGTTTTTTGCATCTCTATGGCAACCTCATTAAAAAATGAAACATAGGTTATGAGCATAGTTCTCATTTCTGTGTCAAGATCGTTAAAAAATGAAATAGTGGTCTGGGGATTATACCTATAGTCACAAGCATAGTTCGTCTCCTGTATCAAGCTCGTTAAAAAATGAAATAGTTTTCCCCCTCTCTAGTGAAGTCCTTCGTCTAGTATTTGAAGCTTCCTTTCATCCACCTTTGCAGTTGGACAAAATGAGGCTTGGGGGGCAATGCTTTCAGCCTCTGGAATTCATGTTGAAGGCAGAGCCGCTAGCTTCTTAAACTAGGGGCTAAGTACCGACCATACCTTTGTTATGTGTTGGGAAGTTCAAGCATAGTTTTCTATGGTTCAAACTCGTGTAAAAATGAAACCACCTACCTCAAGCATAGTTTCCTCTAGTTCAAGCTTGTGTAAAAATGAAACCACCTACCCCAAGCATATTTTTCTCTGGTTCAAGCTTGTGTAAAAATGAAACTAGGCCCAAGCATATTTTTGTTTAGTTTTTAAGATTGTTTAAAAATAAAATCTATCCCAAGCATAGTTTTGTTTTGTTTTAAAGATTGCATAAAAATGAAAACAATCCCGAGCTTAGTCTTTGTTCTTTCTCATGCTTGTAAATACATGATAATAAGTTACCAAGCTTAGTATTTTTTCTTTCTCATGCTCATAAATCAATGAGAATGTAACTCAGTAAACTTTTATCACTTTTTTAGACTTGAAAAGGTTATACGAAAAAGGAACCCCCTAGAGTTCCCTTTAAGCTCTTTTCAGACTCTCTAAACATGAAAAGATTTCCGAGCGATCTTGTTATTTTCACACTCGTTAAAGTATTTGAAGAAAATGTCTGTTGAGCAGTGATTTATCTCTTTTTCGGTCTCATCGGACTACTTTACGAAAAAGGAACTGAGAGATTTCTCTTTAAGTATTTTTCAGACTCTCTAAACATGAAAAACCCTTGAGTTTTGTTTCCTTGGACTCATTAAACAAACATCGAAAGGCCCATATGGGACCAAACCACTCCTTCCTAGGGTTCATTAAACATACTCTAAGGGACTCATCTGAATGATGAGCTTACATAACAAGAATATGTTATCCTCCTCAAGATTGTGTAAAAATAAAGAGGTACTCACCAGAAATGGTGGGGGGGAAATTGAGAAAGAAATGTGTCTAAACCTGTATTCCATGGAAGAGTCACCTTTGACCATGAAACCCTTTCATTCACTTTGTGTCTAGGTTGGAAAATCTGCTTGTCTGTTGATCATACTCCTTTATAATATTACAAATTGTTCTGTGATCCCTGTTGTTGAGTCAGTGTTTCCAAGACAGTTGTCGTGTCGTCAATATGTTCAAAAAGAAGTTCAACCCATAAATCCTTCTATTGCGTTCGCATTTTTTGTAGTACTTAAGCCTTCTATTGTGTCGACCATCCCTGAGTCAGTCCTGAATCACTTGTTACTCTGATCTACATCAAATCTTTTTACCTGTTTCGTGTCATTGATGGAGGATACATTGAGGCCTTCCTGTGATGAGTCTTTTCCTGTTGACTTCAACTCATTATTTAGGAATTAGACTTAGAAACCAATTGGTACCTTGGAACCTACATGCCTTAATGGCAGGTTTCCTCGCTTTCGACAATGGGTTTTCATTATTGGCCCTTGATCGGGAGATTCTTCCGAGTGTTCGACTTCATCTCATTAATTCACATTTGCTGGATTGTACTAGAGTATCGTGGGAGTCATTGACATTAATGGTGATTTCCCTTGCACTTGTTAATGATTCTCATCATTGACCGATAATCAAGTGGTTTCTACCATGTTCAACTTCAACACATGTATTCACATGGTTAGATTTGTACTATAGAGTGGTGGAGATGAAGACCCTGAATCTTTTCTCACGGATTCAGGTTGCGTTGGAGTATATTTAGTTTGTACTGTTGCATAAATCCACATTGTATGTCTCGTGGCTATGTTCAAATTTGAGTCTTTAACACATAGATCCACAGTGTATTTTTGGTGGCTATGTTCATATTTGAGTCATAATGGCATGGATCCATGGTGTATGTTTGGTGGCCATGACTTGTCTTACTTGACATGGATCTTCGCATGTCAGAATTTATTCTTTGAGTCATTTTTATTCTAAGTATGGGAATGTCTACCTCAGTGATGATATATTATTGTACCGTGTTTCCTTATTTGTTGACAGATTTCCGAACGACATGTTCATTTTTCCCTACACACACTCGACAAATTATTCCAGTTATCACTCTATTCTAACTTCAGACTTTGGGGGGCTCTGTGTTACACATTATTTTCATCACCCTCATGATCGTTAATGATGTAAACCTATATGTTTCCTTCAGAGAGGTTAGTGGCCTGAATTTTTGAAGAAAGAAGGGAGAAGAAATTTCCTTGAGAGAATAAGTTTTGTTTTCCTCCGTAAAAACCCTATTTTGTAGGATTTTTGCATGCTTCACCATAGCTAGGGTGAATAAATGCCTGATTTCCACAGGCTGCACTATAGCTAGGGCACGAAATTTCTGCAGGTTTCACTATAGCCAGGTCATGGCGGCCTTCGTACATGGGAAAAATGAGCATTTTCTCGATGCTTCTAGAAGGAGAAGCTTCTATGGTGAGGTGGCTTCCAAATGGTTTGGATCTTACTCACTTTCATGATTTAGTGGGATCATCCTAACCTCCTCACCTTATCCTCTTCAACTTATAAAAGGAGAGGCGATCTCATGGAGAAAGTTAGTTGGATTTGGATTGGAATTATTATCTTGGTTAGAGTGGCTTTGAGCTTTTCTTTTGTCAAGATAGATGTTAGATCTATAGTCTTAGAATTCTTGGATCAAAAGTGTGTGGGAAGCAAGGAATCATTGGAAGGAACCTTATGACATCAAAGCATCCAGTTGTAATCTCTCTTCCTGTTATTAATATAATACAGTGGCATGCTTCTTTCCTATAGAATTATCTTTATTTTATTGCATAATTTCTTGATCATATGCATAGGTTTTCATTGAATATATTCTCTCTGCTTTCACTTTGGTTGGTTTGTGTATCACTGTAGGATCAATATCACAAGAGCACCAGAGCGAAATAGGAACAAAAAAGACATAAGGAAGTGACATTTAAAGGTATGTCTATCGCATTTTGTTCGGTAGTAAATTTGGTGATTAGAGCCTAGGGAAAGTGTCATGTCCTATCGTGTTTTGTTCTAGATCTAGGTGGATCTAGGGGGATTAGTATATGTCCTCATTCACTGATTTAACCAATAACAACCTGCCCGACTTTCATCTAGGTTGTCGGTAGGGGCCCTTGTCATTCGTATGAGGTCCAGGTCGTCCTGAAATTGATCAATCACTCACTGCACTTGTTCTATCATGCAAAATAACCTTGCAGGTGCATCGAGTGTCATAGTAAATTCCATGTTCTATGTTGAGGCCACCAGGGGAACCTCTGTTGCTTCTAGCACTCTGATTTATTCCCAGGCTCTGAGGGCCTCTTGAGCTGACTTTTGTATAGTTGTCACCTTTTCATCCAGGCTCATGGCCCTGAACCTAGTCATTTTTGGGTAGGCCATCCTTTGTACCACCTCGTCCCAGTCTTGGGCATTTTCTGTGAAGACTTCGTCTTCAAATTTTTCATGGGTGTACGAACAGTAGGATGACACTTGTGGGGCATGTTGCAAGACTAGGCTCTTTGGATCGTGCTTACGAAATTGGCACATTTGGAATCTAAACTTGAGTTCACTCAACCCTTCTTGTTTGTCTTGAGCTGTGTCTTTTACCAAGTAGAACCCTACATGTAAACCATAGGGTATGAATGCTCGCTTCTTGTCCTTGACTAGGGTGCCATTGTAGCCTTGAAAAATGGTTTGATATCATATTTATCCCACTACAAGCCGTTCCGGGACATGATATGGTAGGAGATTTGGTACTCTGGTGGCCCTAAACACCTTGATGTAGGTGTCATGCTCATCCAAGTACCAGTGGCCTACCTTGGATATCATTTTCTTGGTTGCAGTCGATAGTCTTGGGAATTCCTTCTTAAAAAGAATAAAATAGATTTGCGCGATGAATTCATCTCATATGAGGGAGTAAGACTTCTTATACATGTTATCCCATGGCACACTGAAATAGATGTGGACCATGAGCTCTGCAACATTCCAACTCAGATTCATGGTGGAAAAGATGTTTTTGGCACACATGACATCGAGAAAATATGAAGCCATGTAGAAATCTGACATCTCTCCTTCCTTAGGCGTCTGAGCCCATTGTTTAGAAATTATCGCTTCCCAGTTGAAACTTCTCTGAGATGGCGCAAACCCCCTTCGCTCCAAAGGGATGCTTGACCTCCCAGTCTTGGATCGTTTGAAATGTTGAGTCAGAGAAACTCCTTGGGTCCCTATGGGCACTCAAAATAACTCTAACCACACACACAGGTCTCCTCCGCAAGTGACCACAATTATGACTGTGGGTCTAACTCCCTTGTGATTCAAACTTCATGGATATCCTGAATCCTTTCCTCAGTTCTTCTTGAAGCGAACAACTCTGAGTCTTTGAATTCATGCCACACATCTCCTCAGATTCACTGGCCCATAATGGTTTGGACTTTGCGACCTTGTGAATTGTAAGCTTCTCATCCGCAAACCTATGATCTTTTGGATTCCCGAACTCCTTGATTCATCACCACGTGTTCCCTGCGATCAACGGTCGGGATTGAATTGCAACTTCGAACTTTGTGATTCTCCTTCATCGAGTCTTCAACCTCTCGAACTCCAAAATATCACAATGTTTCACAGTTATCCTACTCCTCACTTTCCCAGATCTAACAGTCTGGAATCATTCGTCCCCTCTACAACGAATCTTGCATTCACTAACTTTCAATGAGGATTTCAAGGACTCCTTTCCTTCAAGAATTATACCACTCTTCTGCCTGAGACTCCTTTCCTAAATTTGTTCCTCTGAACAATCTCTTCGACACTTAGTTGAATTTCTGGTCTGCATACACCTTACAACATAATTTCTTCCACAACTTAGCTTCTCCTTGAGGATGGCTTCTTGCTCCTTGCGACTGTTCTCCAACCTCTTCTATCTCCCGTGACTGAAATCACGCTAAAATTCCCAATCTTCGAGTCTTAAAACTCGGTCACGCACTCCTTGCAAACGTCAATGCATTCCTTGCCTACACACTAGTTCTTATTATTTCTTCTGATATTTCAAGTTGAAACAGACTCAGTCATGCACTCGTTGCAAACACTATTCACTCCTTACACTTGCTCAATGAAAATAAAAGATTGAAACTTATCTAATCCTCACAAATGACTCATACATTCAACAAAGAAAATGCAGTCATGGATTCAAGAACATAAATAACAGAGAATTGAAAAATAAAAGAAACTCTACCATTCATTCAGATATACACATACTCAATACACATTTGGGACAATATATCTCTGTTATATTCATCCAATTGAAACTTACATATATTCATACAACATTACTCTGTATCTCCCATCTCTTAGCTTACAATGGCAATCTACATACTAGATTGAACAACCTTTCCTTAGCAATAATACAATGCTTTATACAAAGGGACTCCTTTGAGTTCTTCCCTCCAACTAATCTACGATATTTTAATGGAATTGGATGCTATCAACTAATGAATACTTATTACAATAAATATCGAGTCTGACAGATGAGAGGGCAAGCTCCAAATCTATACTGCGATTCGATTCATAAACCAAAATATGTTCCCCCATCAATATTACATGATGGTTCAACCTCCAGTAATTAAAGACACACATAACTTAAAAAAAAATTCAGATATCACAATAAATACATTGATCTTTTGAATTTCAAAATACTTCAAAATGTGCACTAGTGCACCCACATGTCTTCCATGCTTGTGCTTTGTTGGCGATGCTCCTGTATCATACTCCCTTGGCCGAAAAATTCATCGACTCCTGTCCATGAGCTCTTGCACCTATATTACATGTTTTTGGATCTCTTCTTCATTAACCCAACTGGCATCTTCTATTGGTCATCCTTTCCACCTCACCAAGTATTCAATATATGTCTTCTTTCTAGTATTCATACCAAATCGCCGATCTATGATCCTTTCCATCTGTGGCTTCTCAACTACAGGCATCTATTTCTCCCACTGGATCCTCTCTTGATCTTCATCTCTTTTAGTTTCGTCCTCTCTGTAAGGATACATGTCTGCAATGTTGAATATGGGTGATATACCCACATCTTCTGACAATTCTAACTCATAAGCATTTTCTCCAAATCTCCTCAATATTTTACATGGCCCTATCCTTTTCAATTTCAACTTATTATATGTTCCCCTCGGGAATATTTAATTTATTATATGTGATAGAACTTGATCCCCTACTTCAAATTCAATCTTCCTCATGTGTTGATCAACTCTGCGCTTGTATTCACCACTAGTCTTCTTCAACTGCTCCTTGATCTGGTTGTGAAGTTTCTGTATCTCTACAGTGAAATCTTCTTCTCCCGCACTTCTAAACTCACTTTGCTTCAGATCCCTTAATTCTTAAACTCCTCTCAGATTCATTCCATACACAATTTGGAATGGACTTTTCCCAGTGCTCCTTTTCATCGAGTTATTATATGCAAACTCATCTTGTGATATAATCTGATCCCAATGTTTATGGTGTTCAATAACCAAACTCCTAAGAAAATCTCCTAGGCTTCTATTCAGCACCTCGGTTTTTCCATTTGTTTGTGGATGATATGCAGAACTAAAATATAGTTCTGTCCCCAAATTTTTCCACAACATCCTCCAAAAATGACCAACAAATTTGGTATCCCTGTCTAAAAATATACTCCTGGGAAATCCATGGAGTCTCACAACCTCTCTGAAGAAAAAATTTGCAACATGTGTTGCATCACTAGTCTTCTAGCATGGGATAAAGTGTGCCATCTTTGAAAATCTATCCACCAACACAAATATGGAATCACTTCCTCTTTGTGTCTTTGGAAATCCCAACAAAAAATCCATGCTTATTACATCGCAAGGCCTCTCTAGAATAGGTAATGGCTTATACAACCAAGTGTTTTGTTTCTATCCCTTAGCATAGACAAATCTTACAATTTTTCACAAATTTCTTCACCTCTGCTCTCATACCCAACCAATAATATGAACCGGCTAATTGAGCAAATGTTTTTTCATGGTTGAAGTGTCCGGCTAGACCTCCACTATGCTTTTCCTTCTTCAAATTATCCTAACACAAAATCCATGCTTATTGCATCCCAAGGCCTCTCTGGAATAGGTAATGGCTTATACAATCCAGTGTTTTGTTTCTTAGATTAGACAGTTTTAGGAGCCGGAGGGAAAATGGATATAGACACCCTCACTTGTATCATTGTAACATTAGCAGCATGATCAATAGAGCATAGAGAAGGAGAGCAGAAAGATGTGTAGAAGAACCCATGTATAGAAGTTCTGAGATTAATATATGAAGCTTTAATTCAGACTCATGGTGTTCAAATACTTTATGTGTATGCATGATTGAATGTTATGCTCATGATTGTTTTACTCTCTCTGTTATAAATTTTCTTTTATTCCATGTATGTATGATTTCATGTTAAGCATTTGAAGTCTAAGAGGGTAGAGAATGAGTTTGAATTGTTTCTCTATCTGAGTAAGAGTTTTCCTGCAATGAGTGCAGTGAAATTGTCCGCAAGGAGTGCATTGACGGGTTCAGAGTTTCAATCTCTAAAAGCTTAGGAGGGATAGCATTGTTCTCATTCTCGCAGAAGTGTAATTTAAGCACAAGAGCCGTGCAAGGAGTGCCCAGAACGAGTGAAGTCTCAGAGTTACAACCTGAGCGAAATTGTTGAAGGACTGTTGTCGCAGGGAGTGTGCAGAGTTGAAGAAGTTCAAATACTTGGAAGTATTTAAATAATTTCCGCAAGGAGTGCATGCAGGAGTCTTTTGAAGACTCGAGTTTGTGGTAAAATCTCAGAAGAGTTAGTGCCTTGAAGTGTTGGAAGGAGGCGCAACGACGTTGTTTGCTGGTGGATAAGTTTCATGAAGGCGTACTTGTTCATTTCGCAAGAGTTGTTAAGGAGGCATTGGACGGTCAGAATCCTCCATGGAGGATTCGCGAAGTCCCGGAAGCCGTCATATCTTGCAGAGGAGTAGGGAAGTTACGACAAGTATTCTCCAAGTGCAAGCTTAGGAGAAATCGGACCGTAGGGTCTACGCCAACAAGGGTCCTTGGATCACTCACGGAATCTCATTTCATGGATTCACGAGTTGAAGGTTTAAAACCTTTGCATCAATATTCATGAGGTTTTGAAAGGCAAAGTCCTAAAATAACAAAAGAATCTGAGCCGTCTGATTGGAAGGACACATGTCACAAGATCCTCTCTATTGGGAATTTGGAAATCGGAGGTCAAAGAGGGAAGTTCTTCGACTTCGCGAGTGACGAAGTCACGAGAATATCAGGACCATCCGTCGGAGGAGGACAAGTGGCAAAGATCAAGGGATCTCACGAAATTGGAAGTTCGCAAGGTGAGAGCCCAAAGATTGGGTGCTCCAAGTCATGAGTGGCGAAATTGCGAGGAGCTAGAACAACCATAGGATCCAGGTCAAGGGAGGACCGTTGGATCAGAGTCTCATCGTGCCTATCATGCATTCAAAGGTTCGGAGGTCGAGGGGACCTCGTCTTGACTGCAGAAGTCACGAAGTGGCGAGAGTCGAGGCACAAGTGTGGGCACGTGGCAAAACCACAAGGTGGGGCCCACGTGATTAACAGGAAGACAGACATCATCTGGAGAAGGGAGTCAATGCTCCATTGACTTCTTGCGTCTTGGGGATTCATGGGATAAGAGTATGAGAGCTCAACCCTTTGGCTTGTAAAGTTGCGATTAGAGAGAAAGCGAGAGGGAAAATAAATATTGCTTCTCGGGGGTTCGTGAAGGGAAGGTGCCAAGATTTGACGCTACAACTCATGAAGTGGCGAGTTGCGAGAAGTACAGAAGGAAAGTCAACCTTCACTGACTTTCAAGTCTTGGAGGATCGCACAAGGAAGAAACGAGAGTTCAACCCTTGAACTCACAAAAGAAGCGAGTAGTGAGAGGAGCTAGCGTTAAGCCTAGCCGGCGGTCACGCGAGGAAGGTGCTAACAGAGGAAGAGTCATATCCGTATCATCATTTTGGGTATCGCGAGATTGGAGAAGGAAGATTCGGAGTTTCAACTCATGAACTTGCGAGTAGCGAGTTGCGACATTCACCTTTGGAATTGGGCCTTGGTCATAGCGTCGTGGTCACATGAAAAGGAGGAGCTCACACCTAGTGATGTTTTCATAGGGGAGCCTCCGAAAGGACCCATGGATCGATTCAATTAAGATTCCAGCAAGGAATCGAAAGAGCCGATTTGGCTCAAAAGAGATAAAGAACGATCATGTGAGCAGATCTCAGCCTGAGGGCCGATAGGTTTGCGTCAGTTTGGTATCAGAGCTTGACTCTGTTTGTATACTTCAAACAGGGAAGGCGAGAAAGAAATCTCAGCCATGCCACCAAGAAGAAGAGATAGACAAACACCCAATCCACCAGAGGATAGGGAGATGTCAAGAGAAAGGGGTAGGCAGGTGCCAAATCCAGCCATGGAAAGAGATATACATGACCTACATGCCAGAGTCGTGGACATGGAAATAAAACAGAGGCACATAGATGGTGTTGGAGATGTCAGTGAATCTGAAAGTGAAGATGAAGCTGGACATGAAGGAGAAGAAGTTGCAGCAGAAGATGCATCAAATGAACGCTTGATTAGGGTTGTTGCAAGAATGGGTGCTAGGGAAAAAATGGATATTCCAGTATATGAAGGAAATGTGGATGCTGAAGAGCTTCTAGACTCGATTAGAGCTCTAGACACATATTTTGACTATGAAGATGTCGAGGAAGACAGGAAGGTCAAACATGTTGTCACAAGATTGAAAGGACATGCAGCATTGTGGTGGGATGAACTACAAGATGATAGACGCTGCAAAGGAAAGAAGATAATCAAGAGTTGGGATAGGATGATCACAAATATGAAGAAAAAATTCATTCCCATGGATTACCAGAATACTCTGTTTCAGAGAATGCAAAATTTGAGACAGAAGCCGATGTCAGTGAAGGAGTACACTGAAGAATTCTACAGGCTGAACATCAAGGAAGGTCATCACGAAAGTGACGATGAAAAAGTTTCCAGGGACATGAATGGTCTGAGATATGACATTTAGGATGAGATGAGAATGATGACCATTCGAACGGTGGAAGATGATTATCATATGGCTCTAAGGGCTGAAGAGAAGCTGAGCCGAAAACAAGGTCAAAGAGGCCGAGGCAGAAGTCAACCCAAAGGCAAATCAATTTCCCAAGATAAAAATTAGAAACCCAAGGAAGACTGGAAGAAACGTCAGACTCAAACTGAGAGAGGTGGAAGCTCACAGAGAGGGCAGCATACCGAATAGAGAGGTCAGTATGTTGATGGAAACATTTTTCCTCGTACTAGAGGTAGAGGAAGAGAAAGAGGTGGAGTAATAAAATGCTTCACATGTGGAAAGAATGGACACAAATCTTATGAATGTCCAGATAAGAAGAAAGAAGGTGGTGAAACTCACATTTCCGAAGCACAAAGAAGGAATGTTGAGGCAGAATATGCTGAAGGCGGAAGATCATTGATGATGCAAAAAGTTCTCTTAATGCCAAAGAAGGAGGTGGAGAGTTCTGTCCAAAGGAACAGAGTTTTTTGGACCACTTGCAAGACCAAAGATTGGGCATGAAAAGTCATCGTGGACAGTGGTAGCACAGATAATCTCGTTTATACAAATATGGTAGAAAATATGGAGCTGGAGACTATTGAACATCCAAGTCCATACAGAGTTTCATGGCTACAAAAAGGACATCAGGTAAATGTCACTAAACAATGTTTAGTTGAGTTTAAAATAGGAGGGTATAAAGATGAAATACTCTATGATGTTATTCCCATGGATGTTTGTCATCTATTGCTGGGTAGACCATGGCAATATGATAGGAATGTGATTCATGATGGGAGGAAGAACACATACACCCTAGAGAAGAATGGGAAAACTCACATGATGTTGCCGATTAAGGACAAGGAAGTAAAACCTAATGTAAGCAATGTTGTACTTCTCATGAGTGGGAAGGAACTTGTTACAGAGGTCAAGAAGAAGGAGGAACCATAATTCATTGTGGTTAGGAAGACTAAAATTGTTTTAACCAGTACAAGGGTAGATGATTTACCGGAAGAGGTTCAGAAACTATTGGAAGAGTTTGCTGACATAGTAGTAGACGAACTAACTCATTCGTTTTCACTGATTAGAATTGAAAGTCATCACATTGATCTCATACCTAGAGCTAGTTTACCAAACAAAGCAGCGTATAGATTGATGCCATAGGAGAATGAAGAAGTCAAAAGAGAGGTTCAGGACTTAATGGACAAAGGGTTGGTTAGAGAAAGCTTGAGTCCATGTGTTGTTCTGACAGTGCTCAGTCTGAAGAAAGACGGAGGTTGGAGGATGTGTACTGACACAAGAGAAATTAACAAGATAACCATTAGGTACAGATTTCCATTGCCAAGGATGGATGATCTAATGGATTTCTTGAGTGGGGCCAAATTTTTTTCGAAGATTGATTTGAAAAGTGGATATCACCAGATTCATATGAGAGAAGGAGACGAATGGAAGACAACATTCAAGATTAATGAAGGGTTGTATGAATGGCTTGTTATGCCATTTGGCTTAACGAACGTGCCAAGTACCTTCATGAGATTGATGACTGAAGTACTGAAGGATTTCATTGGAAAATTTGTCATTGTGTATCTTGATGACATACTGATTTTTCAGTAAAACGGAGGTAGAGCATCTGAAACATTTGGCTACAGTGATGAAGAGGCTACAGCAAGAGAAGCTGCTGATAAACATGAAGAAATCCTCATTCACGAAGATAGAGCTTATTTATTTGGGATTTTTTATTTCTGCAGACAAGTTGAAGATGGATCCAGATAAGGTGGAGGTAATTAAGAATTGGCCATCACCGAAGAGTATATTTGAGGTGAGAAGTTTTCATGGATTGGATAGTTTCTACAAGAAATTCATTAGGAATTTCAATGGAATTAGTGCACCAATCATGGACACAATGAAGAAGAGACACAAGTCTTTTCACTGGACAAAAGAGGCTGAGAAATGTTTTAATTTGTTAAAAAGGAAAATCACGGAACAACCAATTTTGGTGTTGCCGGATTTTAAAAAGACATTTTAGGTAAAATGTGATGCAAGTGGATTTGCAATAGGGGCAGTCTTAAGTCAAGAAGACATGCCAATAGCATACTTTAGCGAGAAGATGAATGAAGAGAAAGAGAAATACTCCACGTATGGCAAGGAGTTCTATGCTATTATTCATGCATTGAAGAAATGGAGACATTACTTAATCTGTAAGGAGTTTGTCTTATACAGTGACAATCATGCTTTGCAATTTGTGACTCAACAAGATAAGTTGAACAAGAAGCATGCAAAATGGGTTGAATACATGCAAAGCTTTACTTTTGTAACTAAGCATATTTCTGGAACTGCTAACAAAGTTGTTGATTCTTTGAGCAGGAAATGTTTGTTATTGCAGGAGTTCAGAGTCAAAACTTTGGGTTTTGATAACCTCACGGATATGTACAAGGATGATCTAGATTTTAAGGAGGCATGTGAAGCAGCTAAGAATCCAATTCTTAGGGATGTAAGTCAGTGGATAGAATACATGATCCAGGAAGGATTATTGTTTAAGGGTAATCAACTTTGTAATCCAAAATGCTCCATGAGGGAGAATTTGCTGAAGGAGAAACACAGTGGAGGATTGGCCGGGCATTTCAGTTATGACAAGACGTTCTCAAAGTTAAACGAGTCATATTTTTGGCCAGGAATGAGAGCAGACATCAAAAGATTCGTGGATAGATGTAGAATTTGTTAGCATTTAAAAGGGAAGAGGCAAAATGCAGGATTTTATCAACCGTTACCCATACCTGAGAGGTCATGGGATGTAGTCAGCATGGACTTCATATTGGGGTTTCCAAGAACACAAAGAGGGTTTGACTCAATATTTGTAGTGGTAGATAGATTTTCTAAGATGGCACACTTCATACCATGCCAAAAAACTAGTTACACAACTCACATTGCGAATATGTTTTTCAAAGAAGTCATTCGACTTCACGGCTTACCAAGGAGCATAGTTTTGGATCGAGACACCAAGTTCCTGGGACACTTCTGGAGAACCTTATGGAAAAAGCTGGGAACAAACTTGTCGTTCAATTCAGCTTATCATCCTCAGATGGATGGATAGATAGAAGTTGTCAACAGAATTTTGGGAGACTTGTTGAGGAGCTTGGTGATAGAACACCACAGTCAGTGGGACAATATTCTGCCACAGGAAGAATTTGATTATAATGACTCACTAAATAGAAGCACAGGGCAGAGTCCATTCCAAATTGTTTATGGGACACAACCAAGAGGAGTATATGAACTGAGGGATTCAGAACAAGATGAGATAAGAAGTGCTAGTGTAGAAGATTTTTCCAAAGCAATGAAGGAACTTCACAGTCAGGTGAAGGAGCGATTGCAGAACTCAAGCCAAGAGTATAAGCGCAGAGCAGATCAACATAGGAGACAACTTCAATTTGAGTTTGGTGATTTTATTCTAGCACATCTGAGAAAAGAAATATTCTCGAAAGGGACATATAACAAATTGAAGATGAAGAAGATCGGACCATGTAAGGTCTTGAAAAAATTTGGGGCAAATGCTTATGAGATTTAATTACCCGATGGGATCGAAATTTCTCCGATATTCAATGTCTCAGATTTGTACCCATACAAAGCTAGAGAAAGAAGTGAACAACCAGAGGTTCAGTGGACAAAACGGATGCCAGTTGCAGAGAAACCACAAATGGAAAGCATACTGGACAAAAGAGTTAGTAAGAGGACCAGGCGAAAGGAATATTTTGAATACTTGGTCAAGTGGAAGGGAAATCCAGTTGAATATGCTAGCTGGGAGAATGAAGAAGAGATCCAGAAGCATGGACAGACCGTGCAAAAGCTTATGGATAGGATCCCATGAAATTTTTCAAGAGAGGGAGTATGATGCAGGAGCATCGCCAACAACAAGCGAGCGGGGGACAAATGCCAACGCATTTTGGCACATGATGAATTGTTTGAAATGTTTTGAAGTTTGATACACCAAACATAAATGAAAAAATTAAGAAAGAGCGTACTTGTAGATTGTAAACAGACCTTGAGTGTCCCACTCTTGTCTGAAGGACTAAGAGGCATTTATTCTAGTAAATGTAAGTAGGTAGCTTTGAATTCTTAGATTAGACAGTTTTAGGAGCCAGAGGGAAAATGGATATAGACACCCTCACTTGTATCATTGTAACATTAGCAGCATGATCAATAGAGCATAGAGAAGGAGAGCAGAAAGATGTGTAGAAGAACTCATGTACAGAAGTTCTGAGATTAATATATGAAGCTTTAATTTAGACTCATGGTGTTCAAATACTTTATGTGTATGCATGATTGAATGCTATGCTCATGATTGTTTTACTATCTTTGTTATACATTTTCTTTTATGCCATGTATGTATGATTTTGTGTTAAGCATTCGAAGTCTGAGAGGCTAGAGAATGAGTTTCAATTGTTTCTCTGTCTGAGCAAGAGTTTTCCTGCAAGGAGTGTAGTGAAATTGTCCACAAGGAGTGCATTGACGAGTTCAGAGTTTCAATCTCTGAAAGCTCAGGAGGGATAACATTGTTCTCATTCTCGTAGAAGTGCAAGTTAAGCACAAGAGCCATGCAAGGAGTGCGCAGGCTGAGTGAAGACTTAGAGTTACAACCTGAGGGAAATTGTTGAAGGACTGTTGTCGCAGGGAGTGCGCAGAGTCGAAGAAGTTCAAATACTTGGAAGTATTTGAATAATTTCCACAAGGAGTGCATGCAGGAGTCTTTTGAAGACTCGAGTTTGTGGTAAAATCTTAGAAGAGTTAGTGCCTTGAAGTGTCGGAAGGAGGCGCAATGACTTTGTTTGCTGGTGGATAAGTTTCATGAAGGTGTACTTGTTCATTTCGCAGGAGTTGTTAAGGAGGCATTGGACGGTCAGAATCCTCCGTGGAGGATTCGCGATGTCCCGGAAGCCGTCAGATCTTGTAGAGGAGCGGGGAAGTTATGGAAATTATTCTCCAAGTGCAAGCTCTAGAGAAATCAGACCATAGGATCTGAGCCAACAAGGGCCGTTGGATCACTCGCGGAATCTCATTTCATGGATTCATGAGTTGAAGGTTTAAAACCTTTGCATCAATATTCATGAGGTCACTAAAGGTGAAGTCCCAAAATAATGAAAGAATCTGAGCCGTCGGATTGGAAGGACATGTGTCACAAGATCCTCTCTATCATGAATTCGAACATCGGAGGTCAGAGAGGGAAGTTCTTCGACTTCGCGAGTGGAGAAGTCGCAAGAAGATTGGGACCATCCATTAGAGAAGGACGGGTGGCAGAGATCAAGGGATCTCACGAACTCGAAATTTCACAAGGTGAGAGCCCAAATATTTGGTGCTCCAAGTCGCGAGTGGAAAAATCACGAGGAGCTAGAACAACCGTAGGATCCAGGTCAAGGGAGGACCATTGGATCAGATTCTCATCATGGCTATCATGCATTTGGAGGTTCAGAGGTCAAGGGGACCTCGTCTCGACTGCAGAAGTCACGAAGTGCCTAGAGCCGAGGCACAAGTGTGGACATGTGGCAGAACCACAAGGTGGGGCCCACATGATTGACAGGTGGACATGCATCATCTAGAGAAGGGATTCAATTATCTATTGACTTCTCTCATCTCATGGATTCACGGGATAAGAGTATGAGAGCTCAACCCTTTGGCTTGTGAAGTCGCGAGAAGTGAGAAATTGAGAGGGAAAATAAATATCGCTTCTTGGGGGTTCGTGAAGGGAAGGTGCCAAGATTTGATGCTACAACTCGTGAAGTGGCAAGTTTCCAGAAGTATGGAAGGAAATTAAACCTTCGTTGACTTTCAAGTCTCAGAGGATCGCACAAGGAAGGAACGAGAATTCAACCCTTGAACTCACGAAAGGAGCGAGTAGCGAGAGAAGCTAGCGCTAAGCCTAGCTTGTGGTCGCGCGAGGAAGGCGCTGACAGAGGAAGAGTCATACCCTTATCGACATTTCGAGTATTGTGAGATTCAAGAAGGAAGAGTCGGAGTTTCAACTCACGAACTCGTGAGTTGCGACAAGTGCCTTTGGAATTGGGCCTTGCTCATAGCGTTGTGGTCGCACAAAAAGGTGGAGCTCGCGCCTAGTGTTGTTTGCACAGGGGATATTCTGAAAGGACTTGTGGATCGATTCAATTAAGATTCCAACAAGGAATTGAAACAACATAAGAGATAAAGAACGATCTTGTGAGCGGATCTCGACTCGAGGGCCGATAGGTTTGCATCAGTTTTCGGGATCCATCTTCAACTCATTTTCAAAGATAACAAAACCCAAATATATGAGCTCTGTCTTCATGAAAGAGGACTTTTTACAAGAGTAAAGAGGATCACTTGAGGCATTTGGCATTAGTAATGAGGAGGTGGCAATGAGTTTGGTAACTCATCCACTACAATATCAGCGAAATTCTCTAGTAGCTCCTGAAATTCCTCAGGAAAATCCTCCAATGAAGTACTAGTAAGGATAACCCTTGGTTTCCTCACAACAATGAACTAGATCTCTTGCTTCTTTTTTTCTTCATTAAGGAGTTCCTTCCCACTCATGAGAAGTATGCTCGCGTTGGCTTCATCTTTCACCTTCTTTTCTTCAATTGGAAGCAACATGTGTGTCCTACCATTCTTTTATGAGGTGTTTGTATTCCTCCTCCCATCATGAATAGCATTCATGTCATACTACCAAGGTCTTCCCAACAAAACATGATAGACATCCATAGGAATCACATCACACATGATCTCATCCCTATATCCCCCTATTTTGAAATTAACCAGACATTGTTGAGTGATTGTTTCTTGATGACCTTTATGCAACCATTAGACTTTATATAGTGTTGGATTTGTATTCGCCTCCAGCTCTAGCTTCACCACCATCTTTGCGGATACTAATTTATCAGCTCCCACTATAAATTATTACCTTGCAAACTATGTCCTTAGTTTTGCAAGCTGTCATGAACAAATTGTTTTGTTGCACTGGCCTTTCAATTTCTGGCTCTTACTTGAAAAGAACCTTCTTCATCATCAAGGATCTTCCATCCTCTGCAAATTCTGTCTCAACATCTCTCTTTTGTGATTCTGAGATGTGAGCTTCACCCTCTTTCTCTCTCAAGGCAATCCCAAGACATATGTCCTGACTTTCCGCAGGCATAACACCTTACTTTTCCTCCTCTGCCTCTTCCTCTTCCTTGGGGAAAAGAGCTTCTACCACCACTATGTATTCCTTGGGAACTTCCTCCTATGTCAGAGTGATTATGTGGTTTTTACACCTCATCTCTGGGCTTCTAGGCCTTATCTTGGGAAACTGCCTTGCCTTTGTTCAAACTTCGGCCTTTGTTATGCTGGCTTTTCTTCCTAGCCAAGTTCTCTTCTGCTTTCAATGCCATTTGATAAGCATCCTCTATTGTCCTAACTGTCACCATACTAATTTCATCTTGGATATCATACCTCAAGCCATTAATGTATCTGACAACTTTCTCTTCATCTCTCTCTCTCTCTCTGTCAAGCTCTAATATTTAACTTATAGAACTCTTATGTGTACTCTTTCACATTCAACCCTCTCTGTCTTAGGTTTTGCATCCTCCTAAACATATTTATCTAGTAATCCCTGGACATGAATTTTTCCTTCAACTTGGATACCATTTGATCCCAACTCTTGATGTTTTGCTTGCCTTTTCTCCTCCTATTGGCCCGCAGTTCATCCCACCACAGTGTTGCATGTCCCTTTAATCTAGTGACAACATGTCTTAGATTTTTCTCCTCTTCGACATCCTCATAGTCGAAATACTTTTCCATTGCTCATATCCAGTCAAGCAATTCCTATGTGTCTAAATTTCCTTCATACATAGGGATGTAAATCTTCACTCTCGCACCCAATTTGACAACCTCTCTCAACAAGCGTTCTTATGTAGCATCCTCAACCACAACTTCCTCTTCAACTTCTACATTATCGATTTTTGCTTCGTTGAAATATCCAACATCAGGCACTCTCCTTTGTGTTGTCTTCATGTCATCCAACCTCACACACAATTCTCTCATATCCCTTTCCATAGCTCTGTTGGATATAGGTGGATCAACACATCTTTTAGGTGGCATTGTGTTGATGCTTCTGATACCTCTCCTTACAGAAGTCAATTTTGTACTTTCTATGATACCACTCCGGGTGCAAACCCCCTTCCCTCCAAAAGAATTTTTGACCTCCTAGTCTTAGATCATTTGAAATGTTGAGTCAGAGCGACTCCTTAGGTCCCTACGAGCACCCGAAATAACTCTACCCACACACATAGGTCTCCTCCACAAGTGACCACAATTATGACCATGGGTCTATCTCCTTCGCAATTCGGACTTCGGGGATATCCCAAATCCTTTCCTCACTTCTTCCTAAAGCACACAACTCCGAGTCTCCAAACTCATGCCATGCATCTCCTCAGATTCATCAGCCCCATAATGGTTTAGAATTCACAACCTTACGAACTTTAAGCTTCTCACCCACAAACCTCTGATCTTTTGGATTCCCGAACTCCCTGATCTGTCGCCACGTGCTTCCCGCGATCAACGGTTGGGATTGGATCATGAATTTGAACTTAGTGATTCTCCTTCATCGAGTCTTCAACCTCTCAAACTCTGAAATACCGCAATGCTTCATGGTTATCCTCCTCCCTTCTTTCCCAGATCTAATGGTCTGGAATCATTCGTCTCCTCTGGAATGAATATTTCATTCACTGACTTTCAGTGAGGATTTCAAGGACTCCTTTCCTTGAAGAATTCCTCCGCTCTTCCTCTTGAGGCTCCTTTCTTAAATTTTTTCCTCTGAACAATCTCTTCGACACATAGTTGAATTCCTGGTCTGTGCACACCTTGCAACAGAATTTCATCCACAGCTTAGCTTCTCCTTGAGGATGGCTTCTTGCTCCTTGTGATTGTTCTCTGACCAGTTCTATCTCCCGTGACTGAAATCACGCTAATATTCCTAAGCTTCAAGTATGAAAACTTGGTCATGCACTCCTTGCGGATGTCAATGCACTCCTTGTAGACAGACTACTTCTCGTTATCTCTTGTGAGCTTTCGAGTCGAAACAGACTTAGTCACGCACTCCTTGCAGACACTATACACTCCTTCCACTCGCTCAATGAAAAGAAAAGATTGAAACATCTCTAATCCTCACAAATGACTCATACATTATACAAAGCAAATGCGGTCATGGATTCAAGAACATAAATAACAAAGAATTTAAAAACAACATAAACGCTACCATTCATTCAGATAGACACATAATCAATACACATTTGGGACAATATATCTCTGTTATATTCATCCAACTAAAACTTACATATATTCATACAATATTTCTCTATATCTCCCATCTCTTATCTTACAATGGAAATCTACATACTAGATTCAATAGCCTCCCCTCGACAATAATACGATGCTTTATACAAGGGGACTCCTTTGAGTTCTTCCCTCCAACTACTCTACACTATTTTAATGGAATCGAGTGCTATCAATTACTAAATACTTATTACAATAAATATTGAGTCAGACAGATGAGAGTGCAAGCTCCAAATCTGTACTGCAATTTGATTCATAAACCAAAATACATTCCCCCATCAATCTTACACGATGGTTCAGCCTCCAGTCATTAAATACACTCATAACTTAAAAGTTTTGTCATATATCACAATAAATACATTGATCTTTTGAATTTCAAAATACTTCAAAATGTACACTAGTGCACCCAATTGTCTTCCACGCTTGTGCTTTGTTGGCGATGCTCCTACATCACCAAATATCACCACTGTGTAAGCCAAGGTCATCTATGCCTCTAAAAATATGAAGCAGTCCTTCTCTCCATATAATCGATAGATGAGAGCCATCAAATAGATGTATGGCTCCCTTAAGTTGGTCACCCCATACCAACCAGTGCTTCAGTTGGTGAACTTCTTGTAGTACCTCCAACATGAGGCCATCACCTGGCTGGTGTTGTGGCGTTTGTAGAACTTCACCATGAAGCCTTTGTTCAGCCACTCCTCAGGATCTCTAAGCTTGTAGTATTTCTAAAATTCCATCGACAGGAACACTCCGACCTGCCCCCCATTTTCATTATTGATTAAACATTTCTGTGTGTTTGTGTGGTCGATTATCCACTTCAGGACTTCAATACAAGGTAAAACATGGGTTCTTGTTGCCACCATATGTAGGTACGACCATCATATGTTCGGGAACACCTCGTCATCGAGTTCTCTTACATCTAGATCATTGTGTGGGATATATTATGGGTATTCCTCCCGGATGATCTTGTTAAAGAGTTATCCCCAATGTGGAAGTGCCATATTGGACCCTATGCTTGCCTCTGTATCTCCAAAGGCTAAAGGCTAAATGAAAACCTTCTTCGTTTTTGTCTTAATGATCAGTTTCAACCTCAAAGTTTATTCTAATTGTTTTGTGGCCCCTGGAGAGGATCCTTCCCCCACCTCTGGTTCTTTCAGCTTCGGTTCCCTTGACGATCATCTGGTGGTTGGATTTCTTGGTGGTATTATTCCTACAACTAAAATAAACTTCCATAGACTATGTAAAACAAAAACTGGACAAACAAATATGAATTACAGCCAATAAATTCACACACTCGGATACATACCTCTGAAGCTTGTTAAAACCTGGTTATTTCGACAATCACGGGATCGATACAACCTTTGAGTAGCTTGTCTTGCCCCTTCGGAGGCTCCATAATTCTCTTATGCGTAGAATGATTTCGTTTACAATGTCTCATGAGAATTTAAACAGGGAACAACTTACTGTGTCACATCATCCATTCAATTCAGGTGATGAGTGAAATGTTAACAAATCTACCGCCGAATATCTACAACTTAAATTCATCATGGGTTAATGGCAGAGGCGCAGAGGGTGATGTGGTCTATCAGTGATTTCAAATGACTATTTTGATTGGTGCATGAGGTAGCAACTAATGCATGATTTGGTATTAATTATCTCCTTAAATGATCAAAATCTGATCGTATCTAATGCTAAAACATCCCATCGTGTCGCTCTCTTAGTGAGTGGATCGGGGATTGGGGATGTGTTATGAACATTTTCGTTGATGTCCTTCTGCAAAAAACTCTGACACCGATAAATTTCACCTTACAATGCTGTCGTGGCAAAGCTGACTCGGAGGTGTGACTTGGAACTAGGGAACCAAGAATGACTCGAGGTAAAACTAGACTGTACAGTTCTCCAATCTGATAAAGACATGTGGCATTGAATATTGGTGACCTAATTTGCATGTATTAATCAAAGTCAAGACTTTAATTAAGTCATTTGTTCTAACAAGAACCTTAGCTTTCTGATGCCAAAAAATTATCCAGGATTGACAATCGATGATAAACCTATCAAGTGATTTCTTCAGATTAGCTTCCTTGAAAAATTCTCGATGTCGAACATGCATCAGGGATTGGCAATTGGGAATATCCTTTAACGAGGTCAGAATGTTTTTTTCGATCCTTCAATTTTCCCCGATTATGATAAGGGCATCGAGCATCGGCTATCGGTAATACCCTTATGCAATAATTATCATAAAACAAAAAATTTATTTTGCCAATGTTAATGGAGATTGACTCTCCAGGACTGAGGTTTCCCAAGTGGTTCTTTTCCTTCTTTAAATTCCTTCTGATGACGAATCTGAGCGTGTCGGGTGAATTGTTTCGGCTATTGGGTCTTTATTCAGGTATTAAATCCTTTTAAGTCACATAGTTTCATAAGTTCAAGAAAACCTGAATAGGTGATGAGAGTCATGAGAATAAGCCAAGATAGAACATTTTCTCGAAATGAAGTCAAATCAGACACTGAAAAAGATCAAGTGGTACCCAAAAAGAAATAAATTGGCAGAGGCCTTTTTAGGGTGTGTTGAGTGCTCAACAGGTACTTCTATGTTCGAGTTTCACTTACACTGGTTAATTTCTCTAGTGTTGATTGGCGTAATTGTCCTTCCTACTAGATAGTCGACTGCTTGACTTGTATATAGGAATATTTTAGTGTGTGTTTGGTGTTTAAACTCTAGTTAAGCCTTACTGTGTCAGTTGATCATTTCACAAGGTGGAATATCAGAAGCTTCGTCGGTCATGAAGGCTTCAAGGCCTGTCGTCGGTTCCATTGGATCCACCTCCACCACTATTATGGTGACGACTTGACCAAGAAGGGTTGTTCAAAGCAACCGGGCCACAAGAAACTGTGTCCGAGCCTGCTCTATGAGGAGACTATTCGACTCTAGAGGAACCTACCATTTCTAACATTGAGGCAGAAGATATTAGGCTAGACAACCCTCCAATAACTGAATTTTCGACACCAATATTCATAAAAAATTTCCTTCTCGAGGTGACACCTTATGAGGGCTAGTTAGTTTTACAAGCAACAATGGAAGGAAATGTTGCTACTTCATCTGGGATGCCCGCCTTTGATATGAACCTGGTTCTTATCTACCCCACCTTACAGACCATGGGTTTGGGGGCAAGGAGCTCATATTCTCCCATTCAAGGGTCCTTCAGGGGTGCTTCAATCCCCTTTAATGATATCCCTTATGGTGGGGGTCACATATCTCCTTCGTCCCCCTCGCTCAGTAGTGCTTTCCAGCAACCAATTGGAAAAAATGCTAATTACAACTTGTTTGGAGAAGGCAGTTTAGGACCTTCATATTACACAATGTCGATGGGATCTATGTCATTCTCTTTCTTAGACGCATTTGGGAACAATGAATTTTCTTCAATTGTTGTCTCGCCATGGGAAACCCTAGTTTTGGGCAAAGAAAACCCATGTAGGGTACTATTCCTTCACAGGGAGTGACGACTGGAGTTTTCTCCACTCAGGGTCTTTGGAATCCTTGGCAGGGATCAATTCTCTTGTGAGGGATGTCGGTCAGGGGTAACCCCTTCCATGCTCAATGGAATCCCATGTAGGGTTTCGTACCCATGCCGTCAGATCGGCTAGGGGCATCCCCTTCCAAAATCCTTGGAACACAACACAGGGAGAAATCCCTACGCAAGCTATGTCATCCAATTATAGGAGTTATCCGATGATGCCCCAACAGACGTAGTTTTCATACACTGGTTAAGGCCACTGTTTCTACCAGAATCCTAGCCAACAGTCCAGCTTTTCTTGGCAACCTGGTGCTAGTCAAACTCCAAGACCCTCTTTTCCTGTCCATAGTACTCAACCTAAACTACCATTTCTGGCAACGCTACATTTTTCAGACTTGTCGAGATTACTCAACAACCTAATTTGTCATGATTCACATTGGCCTCCCATGCGGACTAAGTTCCCTCAGATATTCCTAAATTTGGAGGTAATCCTAGAGATGATCCAAGTGATCATGTGACAACTTTCCATTTATGGTGCTCGTCAAACTCCCTACAACACAACTCTATCCAATTGCATATTTTTCAACACACTCTTATAGGGGGTTTCATGAAATGGTATATTGAGCTCAACCGCTTGAGGTATTCTTACTTCAATGACTTGGTGATGGTTTTTTTGAACCATTTTTAGTTACCCATGAGATACGATTCCGACACCGAATTGCTGGCTAACTTTCAAAAAACCAAGGCCAACCATATCTTAGATCATATCCGAGAATGGCAGCACCAAAAGATCTTGATTAAGGTCTAGGTCCCTTTGGATTTCTTTCTAGAGTCGTTCCTTAAGTCTTTGGTGCCTTGCATATCCAAGGACGTAGCGACTTATGGGGTTTTTTCATAGGAGGAGGCGATAATGAGAGAGAAACAACTTGAACTTATCTACTCTCAGCCTAGAATGCTCTATGATATTTTTCCATATGCGTCGTGGTCTATTCTTGATAAGGCCAAGAAAAAGTTTGGACCCCATTCCAATGGTATTGTGGGTTCAACACAAGGAAATTCCACTGATCTATTGTCAAATAAATAGCAACAATTGTCAATACAACAGACTGTGGCCAGCTAGACCTCGAGTTCGATTGTTCCCCCTACCCAAGTGTTGGACATACACAGTGTGCATTCAACAAACCCTAAGGCCAACCAGCAGCCAGAGGGAAAGAAGAAACAATAGAACAAGAAGGGTAAAGGGGAAAAAAATGATACTAACAATGTTGGTGGGGGCAAAATGGAGAAGAGGAAGTCAGAGTATCCGTGTAACCTTTTCATGGAAGACCACTCAACTCATATGTGCCCTCGACTTGCATAAGCTCAGAAGCTATTGGTGCAGAAACAACCTGCTATGCTGATGAACCCATTTCCACATGGGAAAAAAATGGCTCAAGATTTAGCACCCTCGAGCGCGGAAGGGGGCAGTCAGGGACCCCCCATGACTACCAGTATTAACATGGCCACAAATATTTACATGATGAATTCTGAGGATAATATAGTGACCAGTGCTCGAGATTACGAAATTCTAGAATCTAATGAAAAAGGCAAAGAATCCATGAACCCATTGACTCCTCTTCATATTGAGAAGATGGCGGGCGAGAAGATGACTCGCATCCCGAAAGGTGCATTTAAAAAGGATTATCATAATCCAAACATGAGGTTCTCCCATAACTACTTAGTTGTGGAATATTTTGCATAGACCCCTTGCGTGAGGTCTTCTTTGGAAGTCCTCCAGAGTTTCCCTTCGTAGAGAAAATATCTGTTATTCGCCTTGGGATTGATAGAGAATTGTAACCCAGGAGCAATAGTATTTTATCCAACCAATTTAAAACCTCATTTTCCTTACCACTTTGTGTTTCAGATAATAGTATCTAATACCACAAAATCTTTTACTTGAAACATTTTCCATATAGTGGTTGACGAGGACACCTTGACTTGCATGATGTCATTGGTGTGTTGGAAGGCCATAGGCCAACCCGGTTTGTCCCTGTCGCTTATGTTTCTAACAGTGTTTGACGATCGATCGTTCAGACCACACAAAAGCATTCCTTCTTTCCCTGTGAAGTTTGGAGGAAAAACCATGTGCGTCAAAGTTGAAGTGGTCGATGCACCCCTCGACTACAACCTATTGTTAGGAAGGATTTGGACTTATGTGATGCATGCAGTGGTTTCTACGGTTTTTTGGGTCTTGTGTTTTCCGCATGAGGGCCGGATTGTGAACATTTATCAGTTGTCCTTTTCCCTTCCTGACCCTTCATTGGGGGATTATACAGTCCTGATGATTGATAATCCACAGCCTAACATTGTCAACCTAGGTGCTGGTTTGTTTCCATAGTTGATGGGAAATTTTGATTACCCTCCGCCTTGTGGTGATGTCAAGCTTATATCAGTTGTTCCCAACCAGACTAGGGCTGCAATATTTCAAGTTTCTTCATTTTGAATGACTTACTTTAATGATTCATGGACTCTACCTTCCCCATTAGCTTCTATGGAAGCTACAAGGCATCCTAGCATGGCCATGCCCTTATTCACCGCTGAGGTTGCGTACAACATTGTCCAAAAAACTTTGTCCAACTCTGATCCGACTTCCCCACAGAAATTAGATCCAGTCCTCAATCTTATTTAGGTTCAAGGTTCTCTTTCCACTAAATATCCTTTGGACATGGTATTTCCCTCTGATGAGGTGATTCTCAAGGAAATGACTAGTCTTGACAGACCCTGGGATGATCTTTATCATAAATCTTACTTCCTTCTCAAGTTAAGGAGAATAGAGATGGGATAATTTGTTTCAACTGTGAATGGAGATAGTGCTTATCCTATCAATCCTCTAGCTAGGAATGCATTTTATGCCAAGGATAACATGGAAAGTATCGCTACAATGATTCTAATAGATATCTCCAACAATGGTGAAACAACGACTCTTTTCATTTTTAATCAGATAGTAGCAAAGTTCAACATCCCGAAGGAGACTGTCATTGGCCATGGCAATCACCTTCAAAACAAAATGATGATTGAGATAACATCAAATCTTGGGTTGAGGTAAGAACATTCGTCACCTTATTACCCACAAGTGAATGGTCAAGTTGAAGCTGTGAATAAGCCTCTCAAGACTATTCTTTAGCGGACGATCAATTCTACCAAGTCAAATTGGCATTTTATGTTGTACTCAGCATTATGGGCCTATCGAACATCTATGTAGAATTCCACCAATTTCTCACCTTTTCAACTCGTATACGGGCTGAAAGCAGTCTTACCTATTGAGTGTCAAATCCCTTCTTTAAAGTTGGCAGTGGAATTACTGTCGGACACTTCACCACTTGAGGAACACCTACTATATCTCAAGCAGCTCGATAAGCAACGTTGTGATGCAGCCTCAGCCAATGAGGCTCATAAGCAATGAGTCAAGTGTCAGTACAATCGGTCCATTCATCCTCGAATTTTCTCCGAAGGCGATCTTGTCCTGGTCTATGATCAAGACAAAGATTCCCTGTGTAATACCCCAATGACTTGCCCTGATTCCATTATGAATTATAATTATGATTTATAGGCTGCTGAGCTAAGTTTATATAAGATGATGGAGTTATGAGTTATTAGTCCAGGGAGACTAAGTGTTGAAGGCCAAGAGCCTCATTTTGTACATGTAACTATGCACATTATTAATAAAGATAAACATCTCTGCATGTGGACCAACCACGATGAATGAGTGATGAGGGACTAAGCTTCCACAAAGCCTGAGTAAGGGATTGGGGGCTCAAAGGTTGGAAAGAGAGGCTAAGTGTTGAGCCTAGGGGCTTAAGTCCTTGGGAATAATATTTTAATATTATTCCAAAAGCCATGTGAAATATATGTTTTGTCCTAAGTTCCTAGGAAGGAACACATGTTGATGGAATGCATGTAGCTTCATGGGTGACATGTGTCGACCCAGGTGCACACGATTTAACCCAGGAAATGAGCCGTGTTGGGGGTTCACTTCCCATTTTTCCACAGAAGGTTGTGTCTAAGTGGGTTCGTCAGGAATTCCTCCACCCATCACCTGAGTCACGGAGTCCATTCTCCATATTTCATCTGAACAGGTGAGTATTCCCGATCGACCTCTGTTGGGTGTTTTATGTTGGATCCTTTACCTAAACTATGGGAGTCTCTGCATGGAATATCTATACACCTTACACATCTCTGAAACCAGAGCCATGAGTCTGTCCTTTATTGTTGATTGGGGAAACCCAAAGTGTCTCATAATTGTTGAGCCTTGTTATCTTGAAGCGTCTGTCTATCACCTGTTTTGAGAAACCCATGTTTTTTGTCCCAGTTGACTGTGGCAGCCATGCAATTCTTAGCTGGGTGTGGTTTGTTGTTGTTGTATGTTTGTTGATGAGACTTGTTGTTTTTCTTCTTTGTATGGGAATAAGATTAAGGAAACTAGTTGTATGACCTATGTGTAACCTCTCTCCAAGTGAGGGAGGTGATTGTTGTTGAAGAGGTAGGTTTTACCAAGCCTGTGAGAAACTCTCTCTAGGTGAGAGAGTGCATGGCGGAAGGAGAGAGCTCCTGGAAGGAACCTTGTAGCTTCCACAAAGCTCAAATATTTCTGGTCTGGTCTGTTGCTGAAGCCCAAGGCAAGGGAGGTTAGTAGCCGAAGGACTGTCTAGGTGACAGAGAAGGTGTATAATCCTAGGGTGGGACAGGGATGTGGGGAAGCAGAGTCTATGGGAAGTGGGCATAAGTGGTTCCTGGGAGAGAATCCTCCTTCTTTTATGTGTATTCTTTCTGTAAACCTTACCTAGCCTAGGATTCCTTACCCGGTGGAGCTTAGTCCCAGCTCAGGGGTGACCTACTGCTGAGAGTGATGAGCAGCGTGGTCTAAGGTTGGGAGGTTCGTGGAAGGTCTATACGCAGTTGGTGGTGCGTGACAGTTTCAAAGATAAGTGTCACTATGTTTTGTAATTCTGTAATTAATTAAATTGCATACCTATGATTCTTGCAATGTTATCACGTATTTTGTTGCGCATATGAATTATTGTTATTTCCATTAACTCTGAAATGCTAGCAGAATTATGTGTTTAACTATAATTAAGTGTTTTAAGTTCATTAGAATGCATAATGTGTTATAGAAGTGTTTTTCCACTTAGTAGCATTGGTCTGACCTTGGGGTTGATGGCCAGGGGTGTTACAGTATGGTATTAGAGCCTAGTTTCAATGTTGAGCCTAGATGGGCTGGATAAGTGGTCTATGGACTGAGGTTTTGAGAAGAAATTGTGTCTGGAGGACTAATTTCAGACCTCAGAATGTTTCTGAGTGTCAACGGGCTACTTGATCATGTTACAAATCTCAGGAGGTGTATCGGTATTATAAAGTTGCAGCCGGTGTGGTATATGGCCACAGGGAGAGAGAGAACTCCACACCAGAAGTGTTGGAGCCATAGGATATGTTTGGGAGGAAAGGAGAACCCTCACGATTGTTAGATCTGGAGAATGTGCACAAGGCTTAAAACCCTTTGGATTTGCACAGGAGTGTGGAAATCACGATACACAAAATTTCGAATTCGTCAGGACCATCCATTGGAAAGGACGCATGAAGAGCAATCAGCCTTTCACTGACTTGTAACTTGAAATGGTCAAAGGGTGAGTTTGTGAGAATTCATGAAACGTGAATTCATGATTGGATCACAACCATCGATCTAAGAGAGATCTGGACCGTTAATTGTCCAGGAAGAAATCGACATTTCGGGAATAGGGAGGATGAAGGTGGAAAATCTTTCAACCTCGTGACACACAAAATCATGATACATGAAATTCCAATGATATATGAGTCATCAGATCATGGGGAATAAGGACTATTGGATCAAGTAGATTAATAGACCATAATTTCAGAATTTTGACAAACGAAAGTTCAAGATGTGTAGATGCACGAACTCCTGATGCCCGAAACTCCGAAACAAAAAGTGAAAGTAGTGGGGCCGTATGACATCGCTGGGAGTGAGGTGGACCTTCTTAAGGACACCATGTGTCACTACCTTGGTGGGTGATAGCTGTGATGTGGGCCCAAGGTGACAGAGTTTGAAAGTTTGGGAGTCAGGAGTTGGAGAGGGAAGCGAGTGCGAGAATCTCTGGGACCAAAACCCAAAATCCCGAAAGCTCCAAAACGATCTACACCATAGATCAGGAGTATAAGGCTTGACCATTAGATCAAGTAGAAGGTAAGTTGCAATTACATGATTTTAGCTATCAGGGAAAAATAGAGTGAGCTTAGGCATGGAACCCTACAACCTCAAAACCTTGAAACCTCGAAAGGATCTGCGCCATAGATTTGAGAGAGGTCTAACCATTGGATTTCAGTTGGAATGGATGTGGACATATGGTTGTGTACCACATGCCAGTGGGTCGAAAAGAAAAGTGAGCATGGTGGGACCTGATGACATCTTTGAAGGTGGCGTGGACCCTCCTGAACATGCCACATGCCATCGTGGTTGTGGGCAACAACTGTGCTATGTGGGCCCAAAGGGTAAAGTAAATCGAGATTTCGGAAGTCGGGGGTTGGAAAGGAAAGAAACTCTGAAAGTCTCAAGGACCTAAACCCGAAGTTTGGAAGTCCCAAAATCTTTGAAGATGGAAGAACCGCAACAAATTTTAACCATTGGATGTTGGGTAAACGTAGACCTTCGATCCACCCGATTTACGCGAATTCGGTAAATCGGAATTCCGGGAGATAGTTGTGTGTGTCTTAAACTCTTCGAAGGTCGAAGGCCCAAGTAGAAAATAGTAGTCTAGCACATGGTCATGACCCTTGGTCACATCGGTAGGGACTAAGAAAGATGGAGCTATTACTCAAAGTAGAGAGCCGAGCAGAGCTTGGAAAATTTGTGAAATTGAAACATTTTCTTAAATTAGATTGTTTATGAATGATGAAGGAATTGTCAAGAAACGAAGGCCTAGAAAATTCTAGTCATCTTCACATTGTATTGCAGAAGGTTGAAAAGTGCTAGAACTGATTTGAATTGCCACAAAGTGAAAATAAATGGAAGAGACACATAATGCTTCCAGTTCAGAAAACGAAGCTCAGAAGTGATAGCGTAGAACTTTTGTATGTAGAGTGTGCATAGCAAGTGCAAGGAGTGTTTATAGAGGGAACTTGTTTTAAGTTCGAAAGACTCTAGGAGATGAGCGTAGAGGGTGCCAGGAGGGCACCAAAAATTCTTTTGGAAAACACAGAAGAGTCGAGTCCCTTTGAGACTAAGTAAGTTAAAAGCTCAGGGAGAAACAGTGCAAGTTTTCATGCAGAGCGCAAGCGTGCGACAAGGTGAAGTTAAAATTTCATTAACCGAAGCTCAGGAGGGAAAACATCATTGAAGCCTTTGAAATATTTGAAATCATTCAAGTTAGGGAGGAATTCAAGTCCAAAAGAATTGACGCCAAGATATTTGGAAAGAAGTCATTGAGAACCTGAATGGATGGTAGGAATCCTTGGAGGGAGAAGCGTCGATAGTCGTGCGTCATTAGATCAAAAGAAACTGCAAGGAGGATGAAGCTAAAAGTCATTTAGTACTCGAAATTTTAGGGGAGGTATTGAACCGTCGATCTCAAGGAAGATCTAACTGTTGCTTCCTTTCATCGGGAAATCGAAAAATCGAAAGTTGGGAGAACAGAGGAAGTTGTTCTCGAAAATTCCAAAATGCAAACTTCTAATTCGCGAGGAGAGATCTAGACCATTAAATCATGGCGAGTGTTAGTCATTGATCTAACGCACTTGAATTTCATGAAGACGGAAGTTGAAAAAGGGAAGATAATTGTTTTCTAATTTCGCGAACAGCGAAGTCCTGATTCACGAGAAAGGATCCACACTATTGGATTACGAGGAGCTTTGAGTCGTTGGATCTGACTCACGTGGATTTTGAAAAAATAGAGATCAGAAGAAAAGAGGGGAAATTGTTTTTCGAAACACCGAAACGCAAATTTTCGATTCGCAAGGAATTGATCTGGACCGTCAAACCCAGAAAGTTGTGGACCTTTGATATGAGGCAAATGGGGTTCGAGAGTTCAGACCTTAGGAGAAAGGAGGAGAGCTAATCCTCAAAGTTTGCAAAGGGTAAATTCTCATAGCGCTTAGAAGTTGGGGCCCCAGGTCATAGCTAAAGGTCACGCCGGTGGAAGTTAAGGGAAGAGCTAGCACATGCTAGAATCTTGTTTCAAATTTTGGGGATAGAGAGAGTTGAGGGTGACTCATATCGAAACACTCGGTACGCGAAATCCTGAAACACCTTGTGGATAGGCGCGTGGTCATAGTTGGTGGCCTTGTAGGAGAAACTTGTGCTGCCACTAGTTTTTGCGGGTGAGTTTTCGTGCAAGGCCTATGGATTTGTTTCGTGGAGGTTCTAGTAGGGATTCAAAAAGCTGCTCCATCTCCGAGAGTTGAAGATCCATTGACTGGGAGGTCAACAGACCCTGCTGAGGTGGGGGAACTATATCAAAAGTGCTCAGGGAAGGAATAATCATGCACAATTATTATAGTGGAGAGAACAAGAAGATTCAGGAATCCAGGAAGAATTGAATACTTCTGGGATCAACAAGGAAAAGAAAAAAAAAAGTTTTATAGGGAGAAAGAAGTTGCTGCAATTTTGTGGCAGCAAGTACGTTATGGCTTGTTCGGTCAACCCATGGAAAGAATGCTTGCATGTTGCAAGTATTGTTGGTGATGTTGTTGCATAAGATGTTGTACATGTTGAATTATGATGTACAGAAAATACTAACAATTTGTTGGTAGTATGCAAGATGAAGTCTTGTAGGAAAATTGTATGCAGTTTGGTGCCTGTGGAAAATCACAAGGATGGCTACATTCATAATATGGCAACAACCAAGATGAATCATGAAATAGAATGTCATATTTTGGGGATAAAAGTTGAATTTCCTTTCAAACTAATTGTGGTTCTTGAATGAATTCTTTTATGTTATCTCATGATAACTACATGTGGTTGATGCAGATGAGATGATGTTGACAAAAGTTAAAATGTTGACTACAAAGAGTATCTCAGGAAGATGCTGCTTGGAAACCTTTGAGGGCAGTTGGAACTCCTCGAGCCATGGTGCTCTAAGACTTCTAATCCGGCCTATTGCTGAAGCACAAGGAAAAGGAGGTGTAGCACCGATGGACTGTGCTTGTGAAGGTGTATACTCTCGGGTGGGACAGGCATGTGGGGAATGAGAGACCATTGGTTGGAGTGTTGTTGAGGTTTGAATGGTTGGAGTGATACTGAGGCCTGGTACCTTGGCATAGACCATGTGGATAACTATTGTGGACCATGGATATCTTGGGAAGCCATTGCCTCGATGGAGTCATAGCCCTGCTCAGGGGTGGAAGGTATTCTCAATCAAAAGATAAGTACAATTCTCTATTTATTGTATGTTGTGTATGTTGTATATAGTTATAATGTTATTAAAATTGTTTGTATATACATATATATACGTTGCATATATTCTTGCATTACCGCATCCGTGATTGTACATAATGTGTCTCATATTTCATTACTTAAGAAATATATATACCTGATGCTAATCATGTAATCGATTGGAATGTGATTCAGGTGGAGCAACAAGGTCTCCTGCAAGTGCATCCAGTGTGCATATTGGACAGGAAAATAAAACAGCTCTGAAATCGTGCTATTGATCTTGTAAAGGTCCAGTGAACCTAGTATAGTCCTAAGGACGTGACATGGGAGCAAGAGGATGCTATGAGGGCATAATACCCACATATTTTTGAAGATTTTGGAAATCTTGTTGATGTTGTGTGAAAGTTGCACTGAGGAAAGTGAAAAAATAAGGGGAGGGGATTGTGATACCCCAAGGACTTGCCCCAATTCCATTATGAATTGTAATTATGATTTATAGGCTGGTGAGATAAGTTTATATAAGATGATGGGGTTATGAGTTATTAGGCTAGGGAGCCTAAGTGTTGAAGGCCAAGAGCCTGATTTTGTACATGTAACTATGCACATTATTAATAAAGATAAACATCTATGCGTGTGGACTGACCATGATGAATGAGTGATGGGGGACTAAGCTTACACAAAGCTTGGGTAAGGAATTGGGGGCTGGAAGGTTGGAAAGAGAGGCTAAGTGTTGAGCCTAGGGGCTTAAGTCCTTGGGAATAATATTTTAATATTATTCCAAAAGCCATGTGAAATCTATGTTTTGTCATAAGTTCCTAGGGAGGAACACATGCTGATGGAACACATGCAGCTTCATGGGTGACATGTGTCGACCCAGGCGCATGCGATTTAACCCAGGAAATGAGCCGTGTTGGGGGTTCGCTTCCCATTTTTCCATAGACGGTTGCGTCTAAGTGGGTTCATCAGGCATTCCTCCATCCATCACCTAAGTCAGGGAGTCCATTCTCCATCTTCCATCTGAACAGGTGGGTGTTCCCGATCAACCTTTGTTGGGTATTTTATGCTGGATCCTTTACCTGAACCATGGGAGTCTCTGCGTGGAATCTCTTTACACCTAATGCATCTCTGAAACCAGAGCCGTGAGTCTGTCATTTATTCCTGGTTGGGGAAACCCAAAGTGTCTTGTAATTGTTGAGCCTTGTTATGCTGAAGCATCTGTCTGTCACTTGTTTTGGGAAACCTGTGTTTATTATCCCAGTTGACTGTGGCAGCTATCCGGTTCTTGGTTGGGTTTGGTTTGTTGTTGTTGTATGTTCATTGCTGAGCCTTGTTGTTTTTCATCTTTGTATGGGAACAAGATTAAGGAAACTGATTGTATGACCTGTGTGCAACCTCTCTCTAGGTGAGGGAGGTGATTGTTGTTGAAGAGGTAGGTTTTACCAAGCCTATGAGAGACTCTCTCTAGATGAGAGAGTGCATAGAGGAAGGAGAGAGATCTTGGAAGGAACCCTGTAGCTTCCACGGAGCTTAGAGATTTCCGGTCTGGTCTATTGTTGAAGCCCAAGGCAAGGGAGGTTAGCAGCCGAAGGACTGTCTAGGTGACAGAGAAGGTGTATACTCCTGGGGTGGGACAAGCATGTGGGGAAGGAGAGTCTGTGGGAAGTGGGCATAAGTGGTTCTTGGGAAAGAATCCTCCTTCTTTTACATGTATTCTTCCTATAAACCTTACCTAGCCTAGGATTCCTTACCCGGTGGAGCTTGGTCCCAGCTCGGGGGTGACCTATTGTTGAGAGTGATGAGTAATGTGGTCTAGGGCTGGGAGGTTCGTGGAAGGTCTACATGCAGCTGGTGGTGCGTGACAGTTTCAAAGATAAGTGTCACTATGTTTTGTAATTCTGTAATTAATCAAATTGCATACCTGTGATTCTTGCAATGTTATCACGTATTTTGTTGTGCATATGAATTATTGTTATTTCCATTAACTCTAAAATGATAGCAGTAATTAAGCATTTTAAGTTCATTAGAATGCATAATGTGTTACAAAAGTGTTTTTCTGCGTAGTAGTGTTGGCCCGACCATGGGGTTGATGGCCTGGGGCGTTACACCCTGGGGGTAGGCAAGTTCAAACCCATGTGGTTCAAACCATTCATTGTGAAAAAGGTCTTGAATAAGGGTGCTTACCGTCTGGTTGACTTTGAAGGAAATTCCTTGGAGGATCCTAGAAATGGGCTCTACCTCAATAATTATTACTCTTAGGTTGGTCACCTAGGTGACTTCTTATACATGTGTATAGTTTCTTATACAATTTTTGTCTTTTTTTTTTATGGACATGTAGTTATTTATGTCTTATTTTCACTGTGGCAGATGTCAAGTGAATTGGAGGTGTTTTTTGGGTTCGTGGATGGCGCTAGCTGACACACTCAGAGGCTTGCTTCCACATCTTGTGTGATTTTCACACCTGGAGGCCAGTTTCTATCTTCTAGAGGTATTTGTCTAGGTGACACTACAAACAATGTCTCTGAGTACAATGCAGTGATATAGTTGCTTCATGACGCTTTGTCGCATGGCATTTCACACCTCTGAGTCTACCTAGATGCTCAGTTGGTTGTGTCCCAGTTAAATGGATTTTACCGCATTTATAATCCTACTTTTCATCGATGTTTCCTTAGGGTATGTCTCTTAGAACATTATTTTGATTACATTACGTATATCCATGTTCCTAGGATATTTAATCACATGACAGATACTCTAGCTAATCACATATTAGATTGGCATGTTGCACACACATAGAAAGAGAAGCACACACATATGCATGTACATCCATTTGTAAAAAAATGTGTGATCCAAAATGGATTCAAAGAAGGTTAAGACAACTCAAAATGAACAGAAGCAAATCAGAATGCTCAGAATGGCTCTAGCAGATAGCAATAGGAAAAAAAATCAAAGTTCCTAAAACTTAATTAAAATGGCATAATCATGAAGAGCGCATCGCAAGCTTTCTAATGGTGTAAACGGCTCATCAAACGAAGTTATGGATCAAACGTTATAAGCGGTCAAAGTTTAGTCAAACTTGGTCAAACAAGCAAAAGTCAAAGTAACACGTGGCATAACTAAGTTGGAAATATGACGTGGCATGGAAGACACATGGGCATGTTCGGTGATGACACATGTCAACTTCATTGACAAATCATATTGTGACAAGTGGCAGTTTTGGTGGACCAATTATATGGTGCCATGTGGCCTAGTCATGGGCTGCTACGTGGCACCCCTCCAATGGCTCGAATGTGAAAAAGATTATTTGACTCCCCAAGAGTCAACCTTGTGACCTCCAATAGCCCAAAGGCCCCACACTCACGTGCTAACCACGATACCACGCATAGATTCTTGTTTGTAAAATGATTTTAATATCATTTAAAGTTTGAATACTATACAAGGTGCCAAAGGAAGGGGCTCGAACTTCAGCCCAGCCCCTATCCACATGCACCAGTGCCACATGACCTTACTCTTCCTCCCACTTAGGGGCTTAACTCAATCGCCTCTAAATTTACCCTTCCCCCCATTTTCACCGCCAATTTAAACCAATGCCAGAATCTTCGCCATAAGTTGTAACCACTTGCCAAAAGGGGAGGCTCGTGGGATTGGACACTGGGACCTCTGTCAACTAAATTCTTAACTTAGCCTCCACTAACCACTCCACCAACAACCACATTTATTACATAACTTCCACCAAATTGTATAAGGGATTTCTACGAGTGCATTCAGACACAAGAGAGCACGGAGAAGGGGCAGGCTGAGCGCATCCGTACAGTACAAATTTGGGCATGTTTTTCAAGATTTTGGCACAGATTTCGAGATCTGTCAATGATTAATTGCAGGAGCAGTGGCATGGAAACCAAGGTAGGTGTGTCTTGGGGGATCGAAAGCGTCAAACTCAGATTGAAGCGTGGAGACAGTCATTTTTAGGTAAAACGATGCCATGAACACAGTGGTGGTGTTGGTTTTATGATCTGAGCAAAGATTTTGTGGCTTAACTCCAGAATTAGGTATACTTATGTATTTTTCCCAATTCTTTGTGGAGTTAATAAAAATACCTACCCATTTGAGAGCAGGACCCGGAGACGTAGTCCACCATGGTCGAATTCCGTTATCAAGTTCTTTGTGTTCATATTTCATGATTGTGTCTCTTTCATTTTGAGCTTTTCCTTCTTTATGGTGTACTTTTGTTTATGCTCATTTTATGCAATTCTTTAATAAGTCACCTAACGAAAAGATCCCGGATCATGTTGGTATCAGAGCAGTCGTCTTTGACTTGAATTTTTGAGTATGAATGCTTACTAGGGCCAAGCATAAGCAGGGTGAAGGAACTCTTAAGATGTTCAATCCCAAAGTTGGTTGTACATCCCAAAGGAAGAAGATGGCAGGAGAAGACAAGCATGATGAACAGGAGAAAAACTTTCACATGGTCTTTTATCACATGTCATAATTGGTCGAACGAATGTATGGAGATTACGAGAAGAGGATGAAGAAGAAGGAGAGGAAAAAGGAAGCACATGCATATGATGATGCTTCGGTAAACCAAGGGGTTGGAGGAGATCCTCCTGAGCCTCCATCTTCTCCTTCAAGTTCTAGTTCTTCTTCCTCTGAGAATTCTCATCACTCTCAACATTCTAACCATAAAGCCTCTTTTAAGAAACCATTTAAATCTTGATGTAAATTTTTCTTTACCTATGTTTAATGGAGATGCTAATCCTGAAAAGTTAGATAATTGGATCTGACAGGTTGAAGTATATTGTCGTGTTCAACATATTGATGAAGAGGAAGTTAAAGTGCAACTGGATTCTCTTCGGTTGGAAGGCACCGCTCTCATATGGTGGGAGAGCAAGCTATAGGACAAAAGTAAATGTGGTAATCTTCTTTTCTCATGGTTAGATTTTAAAACATAGATAAGGAAGCAATTCTATCCATTAGGGTATTTACATAAAGCAATGATGGAATGGAAAACGTTGAGACAGAGTAAAGGTCAGAACGTATAAAGTTTCATAGAGGAATTTAGGAAGAAATCTTTAGCATTGAATATTCCTTTGGATTCTTATGAAACTTTAATGAAGTATATTGGTGCACTTCATAGTTATATTCATCATACTTTTCTCTTGTTTAACCCCACTAGTCTTGATGAAGTTTGTGTTCAAGCCACTCACCTTGAGAACAGGGGGAAACATGTTCAAGAAGATCCCATAAAGAAACCTTCCGATTTCCCACAAAAGACTCTCAAGAAGTTCAAAAGGAAGGGAAAGAAGACCTCTACAGTAAAGAGAGAAGAAGAAAAACCATCTTGCACTCATTGCAAGAGGAGCGGTCATGATGAAGAACACTGTTGGAAACTACATCCAGAAAAGAAACCGAAGCAGTTCACTAGAAAGGGGAAGAAAAAGACTATTGCTACAGTGCAGCAAGATCTTTGTTCCGAATCAGGAGATGAAGGAAAGATCATAGCAGCTGGAGTACAAGGTAAAGATTCTCTTGATTCTAGTTCAAGTTCCACCGATGAATCTCATATTGATGAACGAAAGAGGAATGAGTTATTTCATATATGAGTTGTATCTAAACATACCAAGATAGATACATTATTTGATCTGGGTTCCCAAGTAAACTTAATATCTGAAGCACTTGTCAAGAAGATGGGTTTTATAGCAAAACCACATCCAAAGCCTTACCCTCTTGGTTGGGTATGTGACAAAGCAAAACTTAATGTCACCAAATAATGTAGGGTTAGATTTGCTATTGCTTCAAAGTTGATTGATGAAGTAGATTTGGATGTTGTATCGCTTGATATATGTGGCATAGTGTTGGGAAGTCCTTATCTTTATGATAGAAAAGCAGTCTTCTTTCGTCATGAGAATAAATACCACCTTACTAAAGGGGGAGTGGAATATATTGTTAGAGCTCACAGCATGAGGGTGAATACGATGCTTGTTAGTGCAGGACAAATGAAAAGACTCATAACCACTAATAAGAGATATGTACTCATGGTATTCAAGGAGAAAGATGTCGGGACATCCGATGCTTTCCAAGGTTGTGATCCATCTCATAAAAAGGAATTAACTGATATCGTTTCTAAGTATGATGATATTTTTCAGGAACCAGATGGATTACCTCCTAAGAGGGAAATCCAACATGAGATACATCTACAGCAGGATTCTCCTTTGCCTAATGTGGGCATGTATAGGATGTTAGTTGTGGAGATGACAGAGATCAAGAAGCAGGTACAAGGCTTATTGGATCAAGGAGTCATTAGGCCCAGTTCATCTCCTTATGGTTCTTCGATCGTGATGGTGCCAAAGAAAGATCACACATGGCGAATGTGTGTCGATTACCAAGCTTTAAATAAAATTACGGTGAAAAATCGATGCCCTCTTCCTTGCATAGATGATTTAATTGATCAATTAAAGAATGTTGTTTATTTCACTAAGTTGGATTTGTGCAGTGGATATCATCAAATCAGGGTTGAAGAACATGATGCATGGAAGGCTGCCTTTAAAACCAAACAAGTATTGTTTGAGTGGTTAGTTATGTCGTTTCATCTTTGTAATGCTCCGACAACTTTCATGCAGCCTTTCCTGAATGACTTTGTCATTGTATATTTAGACGACATTCTTGTTTTCAGCAGGACTTGGGATGAACATGTCAGGCATGTAAAGAAAGTATTGGATACTTTGCATAGGGAAAAGATGTATGTGAAAATGTATAAATGTAAATTTGGAAAGACTGCACTTGTATACTTAGGTCACATCATGGGAGGAGGACAATTGAAGATTGATCCTTCCAAAATTGTAGTGATTGTGAAATGGCCTGAGCCAAAGAGTGTAACCAAGATTCGAAGCTTCTTGGGTGAAATCCAGTATTGGAGAAGATTCATTCCCAACTTCTCTTTTATCGCAGCCCCTTTGCATGCCTTAACCAGTGTGAAGATCACTTTTCAGTGGGAAGGAAAGCAATACAAAGCTTTCAACATTTTGAAGGAGAAGATCAGTATCGCACCAGTATTAGCACTGTCAAATATTCAACAACCATTTGAGATCGAGATAGATGCCAACAGATATGCCATGGGTGCAGTATTGATGCAATATCATAATCCTATATGTTACCACTCTGAGACTTTTAACCAAGTTGTTGTTAACTATCCTACATATGATAAAGAGTTGTATGCATTAGTTCAAAGCATAAAGAAATGGAAGCATTACTTGTTAGGGAAGGAAACCATCATACATATAGATCACCAACAGTTACAGTATCTTCAGGCATAGACCAAACTGCAGCAATCTCGGCACTATAGATGGATGATTTTTCTACAACAATTTCATTTGGTAATCAAGTACAAGAAGGGTACAAGTAACAAGGTAGACGATATGATTTCTAGACCTCCTATTGTTGCTTCTATTATATGAGAAGCTAACCCATGGTGCATAGGTAGAGAACTATCGTCTGCAGGGAAAGTTACTCTATCATCTTGGGAAGTTATGTATTCCTACAAGTGAACGAGTCCATGTAATACGAGAAGCTCATACTTCTCTTGTATCGGGGCATTTTGGGGTAGGAAAAACTATGGCTCCTTTGCAAAGGTTTTTTTATTGGCCTCAAATGAAAGCAATTGTAAGTAAATATGTAAAGGGGTGTGTGATGTGTTTTACTTGTAAGCCCACTAATAGAAAATTGGGGCTATAATCACCACTTCCTGTTCCATCCCATCCATGGGAAATCATTTCCATGGATTTTGTAGGGGGTTTACCAATGACCAGAGTGGGTCATGACTATTTGTATGTTGTAGTGGATAGGTTCAGCAAGATGTGTATCTTGATGCCATGTAAAAAGTAGATCACTGCTGAGCAGACTGCTAATATCTTTTTTCAGCATGTTTGGGTTCACTTTGGATTACTCGCGTCCATTGTCTCACATCGAGATACTCAATTCCTTGAGGATTTTTGGACTAGCTTGTGGAGAATGATGGACACCAAATTGAAGAGGAGCACTACTTTTCATCCACAGACCGGCGGACAGACAGAGGTGGTAAATAGAACAGTGGTACTTTTTCTTCGAGGCTACTGCAGCAAGCATCCTAAGTTATGGGATGAACAGATACCTTATGTACAACATGCTTATAATCGAGCTTTACATTCATCCACTCAGAGTTCACCTTTTGAGACATGTTATGGGTACCTACCAAAGGTTCCTTTGGAATTGATGTATGGGAGAGATGTTGATGTGAATGAAGAACACATAGAGGACAGAGCTTGCAAGTTCATCCGGAGGATTCAATAGATACACCAGGTAGTCAGGGAACAGTTGGAGAAGAGTCAAGCACAGGGTTGATCATCAGTTCCAGGTTGGAGACCGGGTATGGCTTCATATCAGCAAGTAACGATTGAAGGGTGAAGGGAAGAAACTCAAGCCCATCCGATATGGACCCTTCACTATTTTGGAGAAAAGCGGCACTCATGCTTTTCATTTAGATATTCCACCTTATATGTAGATTTATTCAGTTGTGAACATAGAGAACTTGAAACTTTTTGAACCTCCCATGATCATGGATCAGGATGAGGAAGTTTCAATACCATCAGTTGATGTGTTTGCACCTGAGTACTTGGATGAGTTAAAGGAAGATATCATGTTGGACAGAAGGATGAGGAATTATGCAGAGGTGATGTTGATTATCTTCAAATAGGATTAAAGGGCACACATCTAAGCAAGGCAAAGTGGATTGAGAAAAATAAGGTAAGGGAACTTTTCCCTCACTTACCAATTGATTGATGAAAGATTTTGGTGGTCCAAAAAGCTCTCAGTGGGAAGGTGTGATCCAAAATGGATTCAAAGAAGGTTAAGACAACTCAGAATGCATAGAAGAAAATCAAAATGCTCAGAATGGCTCCAGCAGATAGCAAAAGGGAAAAAAATCAAAGTTCCTAAAACTTAGTGAAAATGGCATAATCACGAAGAGGGCATCACAATCTTTCTAACGGCACAAACGGCTCGTCAAACGGAGTTATGGATAAAACATTATAAGCGGTCAAAGTTCAATAAAACTTGGTCAAACAGGAAAAAGTCAAAGTGACACGTGGCACCACTACAAGGGTGACACGTGGCACAACTGAGTTGGCAAGATGATGTGGCATGGCAGACACATGGGCATGTTCAGTGATGACACATGTCAACTTCATTGGCAAATCATATTATGACAAGTGGTAGTTTTGGAAGACTAATTATATGGTGCCATGTGGCACCCCTCCAATGGATGGAATGTGAAAAAGATTATTCGACTCCCCAAGAGTCGACCCTGTGACCTCCAATAGCCCAAAGGCCCCACACTCACGTGCTAACCACGATACCACACATTGATTCTAGTTTGTAAAATGATTTTAATATTATTTAATGTTTGAATACTATACAAGGCGCCAAAGGAAGGGGCTTGGCCTTCGGCCCAACCCCTGTTCACATGCACCAGCGCCACATGACCTTACTCTTCTGCCTACTTAGGGGCTTAACTCAACCGCCTCTAAATTTAGCCTTTCCTCCATTTTTGCCACCAATTTAAACCACCGCTAAACCAACGCCAGAATCTTTGCCATAAGTTGTAACCACTTGCCAAAAGGGGAGGCCCGTGGAATTGGCCCCCGAGACCTCCGCTAACTAAATTCTTAACTTAGCCTCCACTAACCACTCCACCAACAACCACATTTATTACATAACTACCGCCAAATTGTATAAGAAGGGATTTCCGCCAATGCATTTAGACACAAGAGAGCACGGAGAAGGGGTAGGCTGAGGGCATTCGTACAGTATGAATTTAGGTGCGTTTTTCAAGATTTTGGCATGTATTTCGAGATCTATCAGTGATTAATTGCAGGAGCAGTGGCACAGAAACTGAGGCAGGGGTGTCTTGGGGGCCTGAAAGTGTCAGACTCAGATTGAGGTGTGGAGACCATCATTTTTAGGTAAAATGATTCCACGAATGCAGTGGTGGTGTTGGTTTTTTGATCTGAGCAAAGCTTATGTGGATTAACTCTAGAATGAGGTATACTTATGTATTTTTCCCAATTCTTTTGTGGAGTTAATAAAAATACCTACCCATTTGAGAGAAGGACCCGAAGATGTAGTCCATCAGGGATGAACTACATTATCAAGTTCTTTGTTTCATATTGCATGATTATGTCTCTTTCATTTTGAGTTTTTCCCTCTTTATGGTGTACTTTTTTTTATGCTCATTTTATGAAATTCTTTAATAAGTCACCTGGCGAAAAGATCCTGGATCAATGTGATCCATAAGACAAATAATATGTAAATATATATATCAAAATGTGTCATGAGTACATAGGTGGGCACAAACACCTCAAAAATTGTTCAGTATACATCGTCGGGCTTATTCCCTCAAAAAATACATGTACAAAAGGTGCCCTCGGCACATATAAATTCTAACATATCTAAGATCGGGGGGTATTGGCCTTGCTATAATGAATGACATTGTTCGCTAAACGTCGGAAAAGATGGACCCACATCCATGGCACCCCCACTACAAGAGGCTACATGGAAGGTGGGAGATCCTTGATCTTAGCCATGGGTACTGTGCAAGTGAGCGCAGTGAGGTTGCGATCTACTCATCTCAAAACTCTCTCAACCTCTCCAGATGGAGGTCCCCCTGTGGCTGTTGGTCCACCAATTGCTTCTAGTATAGCCTTTGGTCGAGGACGTCGTCAAGTCCTCACAAAGTCTGTTGTCCGCACTAGTCCCACATCTGTACATAGCATATACACAAGAGTCAGTACTCTATACACATATAAAAATGATATATATAAAAGAAATTAAAAATTAAATAACATTAAAAACATGTTACATATCTCTCCTCACTCCTCTTCGAGAGGCATGGGTGTCTCTAGATCCCTGGAAAAGTTGATCCTGACATAGGGGTAGTCCTCAATCGTCGAAATCTTTCATTCCCACCAGTCAAAAAATGTGTCATCGAAGGCCTTTATGGTCCTCCCTCCCCCCTTTCATGGCAGAAATGTTGTCCATATGCATATTTCTGGGAAGGAGGCCACATGCCCCCATACAATCTCTCTGGGACTACGACTGGAAACCCTCTTGAAGAATAAGGAACACAAAATCGTACCGAACCCAAATTTCTTGTTGGTATGTTGCTGACACTGTGTCAGTTGTCTCTTCATGCATGTAAGTATGGTCGTGCTCCAGTAAAAAATATGTGCCTCCTGGCACTCAATGGCACAATGCATGTGTGCTCGGGAGGCCTAGTGTAGGGATGTGGATCCATTAATCCTCCCAATCAATAAAAATATCACCCAAAGAGTCAAGATGGTGATCTGATGAATAGGCACCTGAGAACCTACCTTCTTAGTGCCAACCTCACAATACATCCAGATGTAGTCCTCGATGTTTAAAGGCCAAGGGGGGAAGGTGCGCAAATTGACTGGTTCCCCTCTCCTTGAGAGGCCAGTCAGGAAATAGATATACTCAGTCATCGAATTCAATGACTATCCCTCTAACATGAATGCCTCTGCATCCGGGTGCCAGTAATCAACAAGGGATTTAAGTAACCTGGGTTGTTCCCTCATAAAAGGACACTGGAAGAACTTCCATATCCCACACTCTTTCAATGCAACAATGGTTTGTCACATACCCTCTACCTAGATCGGATTTTTTCGGTCTTCTGCCGAATCAGAACCCCTAAATATCCATGGAGGCCCAGCATAAGTTGGATCTTTATCTCTCTCTCTCTAATCCCATGTAATCACGGGTCACGATCACAGTCCAAATAAACACAGTGTCTTTTGTATTTCGCATATCGGCGCTAGGGTAATGTTAAACCGTTCGGCTCTGCAACCGTCGAACCCCGACAGGGCTAGCGACCATCCAATAGGGATGAATCCCAACAGGACTAGAGAAAAACCAATGAGAATAGGCCCCGTCACCCGGTTAAGTGGAGCACAGGTGGCAGAGGGGAAAGTGCGACACGATAGTCGACAGGATAGGAGGGGGCCCCACTTCACATGCCACACTATTCTGGACCCCCCCCATTAAGGTAGAATGGAAAGGAGGGTCCGGAATCCACCTGAGCACCGTTGATCATGATGAATT
>JZKD02S1854873.1:505765-518755 GCA_000966675.3 Picea glauca | reverse complement strand
CATTCCATACTTTTCCACTTTCGGGATGGCGGGTTCTCGGATGGGCGGGCTCAAAAAAATGCCTCTATTGTTTGGTGTTCAACAAACAACACACATAGTTCCACGATATACAAATAGATAAGGGGACTCGCGGGTTGGATTATATTTTATAGACCATTGACAGTTTCTGGATCGCGGTTTCTCGGGCTGGTGGGGTAAAAAAAGGGGGCTCTATTGCTAGGTTACTTACAAGTAGCTTATGACAATCATTTGACAAGCGAGTTTGTGTTCTGGCCGGCTCAAAATTCTACTTCAAGGCTGGCGGGATCCCATAAATGAACAATACATATCAAATATGCATAGATCCCTTATTCCATACTTAGCCACTTGTTTGGATCGTGGACTTGGCTCCGTTTGACTTCCAATGCATATTTCATAATTCATGTGCAGCACCAACTCTGTGGTTACCAGACTGGTGTGTGTAGAAACAAGGCAAAATTAGATATGTACCTTTATTAAGTATCGACATCAGATTTTATACACCATGTACCCATATCACATTCCATACTTGTGGGTTCTCGGGCGGGAGGGGTCAAAAAAAGTCTTTTATTGTTCTATGTTCTACAAATAGCACATACAGTTCCACAATATAAAATTTGACAGGTGGACTTGCAGGGTGGCTGAGATTTTAGACACCATTATTTGGATCGCGCACTTGCGAGCTACACAATATGCCTCTAATGTTTCCTGTCTCGCGAATAGTCATTATGGTTGGGCGATATAGAAATTCACAAGTGGACTTGCGGGGTGGCCGGCCCAACATTGCATCTGTTGGATGGCGGATGTGCAGGGTAGTTGCCTCTACATGCAAAACAAAAAAAACAAAAAAAAACACAGCTGCAAATAAGTTTGGCAAACACAGAGAAAGTAAACAAAAAATTGTTTACTGTGGAACATGGGCAGGAAAAGGGTGCACCTTTGCATGATTTGGTCTACGTGTGTGGGTAGGAGTTCTTTGCGTCCTCTACTTTTCCTGTCTGTTTCTATGAACAAAAGTACAAAGAAAAATTGATATGAACATAAGTTCAGATGTTAAGAAAAAGGCAACTACTATGTACATATACAAAAAAAAAAAATAGAATATGTTGAATAGAGTCAAAAATAGTTTTTGGGAGGACGTACCTTTTTTTTTTCCCCTGCACAATGTAAATTTTATAATTCAAGTAGAACACCGTCTAGAGTGATGTGTGTACAAATCAAAGATACAGATATGCTTTTAAACATACAAATATGAGTTTACAATAACTTTGATGTATATGTCATAATTCAAGTGCAATACCAATTGTATCGTGATCAAACCAATATGTGTCTAAGACAAACATACTATATTGAGGAATGGGCACATTGGACTAGACATGGTCAATTAGTGCATTTTGTAGATGGACTGTGTTGTTCATAAGAAAGTGGAGACTGTATTTGCACATGCAGTTTTCCAATTCTTTTGTTTTGCCAGTATTTTGTAGCATATCGATATTGAAGTCTCCTACAAGTACAATGGGTCCATTCAGATGGAAATGGGTCAATGCATTGGAAATAACATGTACTATGTTGGAGAATGTTGCATGGGGAGCAACATACAAATTCAGTATTGCAACTTCTATTTCATGAGAAATTTTTTTTGCAAGCACCAGCTCAATATTGTTTTCTTTGATATGTATATGGTCCAAAATTGGTAGATGTTTTTTCACTAGTATCATGACCCCATGTGTAATGTAACTTAATATGCAATTGTGATTTGGGAATTATTTGTTCTGCATGCATAATGCCATGTGTGTTTCTTGCAAGCACAAAATATCAGATTGCATTATATCATAGTCATTCAGTATATCATCCATGTGTGAATTTAAGTTGCGTGTGTTAAGCGAGAGAATTGATACAGATGAATTTGTTTGTATGGATTGGTAATCATAATGCAATTGTCATTTTGCGGTGGTCCTCAGTCGTTCCATTTCAATATCAACTTTCTATTTCACTTTGAAGTTATCTTTTGTGAGAGGACTTAATAAATACAAGGACTCTATGCTTCTAACACGTGACAGTGTTGTGTAGACAAGTCCATGTATCCGAATTACAACAGTCTAGAAAGAAACTTTATCAAGTGTTAGTCCTTGTGATCTATGGACTATACGTGCACATGCAAGTTTAATCAAAAACTATTTTCGAATCTTCAGTTGACCTGCCTTTGCTGATGTTGATATTGGCTTCGATATTCATAAAATAGGTGTCCAATCGCTTCCAATATTTGAATTATATAGATAAGACAACTTGCTTGCTTGTCGCTTGCCTATATGTGGTTCATGGAACTCAATCCAAAGGAAATCCACTTTTTCTGTCTTGGTATATCCTTTCAGTATTCCATCTACACCATTCACCAAGCCATCATGTGAATCATAGTTGCAGGAATATATTTCAACCAACATTTCTAATTTGAGGACAAGTTGCAAAGGTAAAGTGACTGAATGTTCATGCCGTGGCACATTTCCATGGTTGTCTTCTTCCAGGTCAATGGAATTGATGATGATATCATCGCCAGGCATTAGGGAGAGCATGTGGCTGTTATGGTTTGCAACATACTTATTTCTGTAGAATAGGTAAGGGAATGTTGGGTGTGTTGGTGCAGGTCGTAAGAATCTCAAATTGGTATGGGTCAGGTCATCATGTGTTTGGTTGTTGGTGCACATTCTATTCAGAATTGCAATGAATGTTTCATTTGTTTGGCGCATTGTAGTATGCAACTTGAAGCATTTAATATTGTATCTCCAAAAGTCATGGGTGACTGTTTCCATGTTGACCGTGGGTTGTTAAAATATCAAATAATCTTGGATGGGCTGTGCCTGGTAAAGATCCCCACAGAATATCATGTCAATGTTTCCAAAGTATTTCATCTGCACATGTTTTATGATTCTTAGACGGTTGTCAATGGAATACAAGAACCGACTCCCAATCAAATATGCTTCATCTATAAAGACAAGTTGGAGTTCCTCATAAATCTTAGATAATGTAGCCAACATTTCCTTGCTAAGTGGAAGAAACTGTGACTTGTTAAAAGGCATTAAAAATGAAGAGTGGACTATTGTTCCACCAACATTGTATGTAGCTTTTCCCGTGTATGCAACTATTAGGCCCTTTGGTTTCATAGGATCAGAGGAATTGTTTGAATCATAGATTCATATAAGCATTTGGAACAATGCTTTTGTTGTGAATGTCTTGCCTGTTCCTTCTCCGCCTATAAGGAACATGTGCACATGACTATTCATGTTCAAGCGTTTTTGAAGGGAAATATCATTTACAATTGTTTTTTGTTCACGATTCAACAGATGTCTTATTCTGTGGTATTAATTATTTTCAATTAGGAAAGGATGTTTTGTAACTTGAAAACCAAGATTGATACATTTTTCACTTCCAGCCGCTGTAGGATGAGGTAAATCTCCTTGTAAGTCACAGGAGTCTAGGACTTGGAAGCAGTTCTGGTTTTTTTTGGGTCTCTGAATGTGTCATCATGATTGCCATGGTTTTCTAGGTCATTAAGTGCAACCTCTAGATCACCCCATGTTGGATTAACATTGTAGGTAAATCTAGCTTCATTGATGTGCACCATAGTCTCAGACGCAACATATGCAGCCTCCCATGTACAAAAGCTATGCATTAATGTCTCTTTGTTTTCATCGAATGAAACATACAACAACAATTTTTCTCTACAATAGTTTTCATAGTCACAATGTTTGTTGTATTTGACAAATCGTATGACAGAGGGTTTTTTTATTTTTGATATGGGTGCACCATTGTTTTTGTAATGCGATATGAATTCTGCTAAGAAGATATGCCTAATAGGAGATGGACGCTGGATGTAATAATCAATAATAGAGAGACATACCACGTCCTCCAAATTGTCGGGCTCTTGTTGCAGCAAAACCGATGGTTTAAGGACAAATGTGCATTTTTCAAGTGGAGATGTGTTTGTGAAGACACATTTTCTTGAACTACAAGTGAGGGGCAAGGAAAGTGCAATGTGAACTGCTTGTTGAGCAGACATTTGTTGAAGATTAAGAAATGTATTGCCAAGTGTGCGTATCATTTGTATGACATCAATATGACTTCTTTCATGTTCTTTGTGTATTTTTCTGAATGCACTTGTCATAGATTTGTCAATCTTCGTCATATACGAGGTACAATATGATGTTGCAACATATGCATTCAACACGTACTATGCATCTGTATTTGCTTTCCACATAACTGACATATCCTTGGAGAAACTGTTGTTCCAAATATGGGAGTGTTTTCGTTTAAGGAAAAGTGTTGGTTGCCTAAGCGTACATTGTATGACTCGGATGTACTCATCTTCTGAAATATTTACCTGTGTCAAGAAGGCATCAAAGCTCATCATTTTGTCAAATCCCCCTTCTTCTAGAAATGAGAACAAGGATTTAGATTTCTCAACAACAACATTTTCCTCTACACTAACTAGCTCTATGATTCTTGTAGCTCTCATTGGTGGCATGAGAAAGTTGTATCTGCAATGTGAGTTTTTTCATTTTATACAACTTCTTGTATTGTAATGTCTATGGAATTTCACAAGTTATGGATCCAAATGATCTGTGTTTCATGTTATGTATTTATCCACAAATTGTTCGATCTCTGAATTGTTATCGGCTCCATACACTGGTGCATCCTCTATCCACAACAGTGCGTGGTCATGTTCATTTCCCCTATTATGGAATTCAGTGACAAAAAATTAGTCCGATATTTTTTCGAAAAACGTTTCATCATGGCATATCAATTGTCTCAAAGCATTTATTCTATGTCTGTAGTAGCGAGTACATGTCACCGGGTCTTTTCTTATGAGGTAGTCAATGTCGCTATTTTCCAGTGTATCGATTTATTTTTTACGTTTCCTGTTCTTATGCAGGTCAGATACCACAGCCACCAATGGATCCCAACAGTTCTCTACACTTGTAAATGACGAAAAATGTTGGCGGGCCTAATTGCCGGATCATTGCAAATTTTTTTTTTTTTTTTGTTGCAAATAGTCAGGAGAGGTGCAGATGTTTTTGAAATCTATGTATCCAATATCAGATTTCATAATTTTTTCTAGGTTAACTTTGTACTTCACATCCTTCGCGAACAACTTTCTTCCTTGTAACTGGCCTTTTCTTATTCAGACCCACATGCAGGACATAACTTACTCTATTATTATGTGCATTGTTTTGAAAAAAAAAATTGTTATGTGACAGGAGAAGCAATCACTTGAATGTAGTATCTCCAATCAAACTATTTTATGATAACTGAATCGTTCTGTAATATCACTGCCACGTGGATCTCCATAGAAGAGTGTTGGAAAGTTCATTTCCTCAGCAAATTTGTCCTTGAATATTCCAAGTGGACGCTACCCCTCGGCAAGTGCAATTTCGACAATTATGTCTTGCAAGTCATGAATGCAATATGAATCAGTGAATCCATGCATCAATGTTTCAGCAACTGTTTCATTGTCTAATTCATCACTTGTATCAAAATCACTAGGATTTTCAAGAGTATCTGCAGAGTTGCCATGTTCTTCTGCGAGAACATTGTTCTAGTTGGCATTTATACAAATGTTCTCTAATTTGTACGGGGTTCTGGAATATAATTCTTTTAATGCTTTCATAATAGCATGCACACACATTTTGCCTGTCTGATAGGCATTTTTGTGTCGCAAATGTCTTTTTAGAGCCACAACGATTGTAATTGTATTGTTAATAGATTGTGGCAGCGCTTTTTGCACAACATCTAGCTGAACAAGCACATTAATAATTGATCCTGTTAAGGCCATCTGGGGTCGTTTATAGCCCCAAGGTCTGATTTCGGTAAATGCAATTCGCAGAGACACAAGTCTCTCGTCGGGTTCCGTAAGTGCACTTACATCTGCTAGTGTTGTATTACATCTTATTTGGTCAGGGGTTGCAAACTGTGGCAGTTTTCCATTTTCAAGAGATCATTTGCATGGAAGACAAAATTTTTCACTCGAAAATGGTTTATCCTAGGTTGTCAAGCGAAGGCATTCTTCTTGCAAATAAGGCGTGAAAGACTTAATATTTTTTGAAAAATTCAATTGTTCACAAATTGCACATGCAATGGAAGGAGTGTCTTTAATTTGTTTCATGTAGTTCTGTCTTGCATTTTTCTTTCGCAGGGAAGTATTCGTAGAAATTGTTTCCTAGTTTTCATTGCTACTACTGCATGGTGTTGCTTGTAGATCACGAAGTCGTACAGTTGCATCACCATTCTCGGATATGCAATCGCACCTGTTTATGCTTTGTTCTGCAAGGACAAATTTCTTTACATTGTCATATGTGAGTTTCTCTCTAAAAGGAAGTGTAGAAATGTATTTTTTTTCTCTCGCACATGACCTTTTTCAAGTTGTGGTAACTTAGTATACATTTCTTGCCCAAGGGCAGGATGAGCTGGTGGAAACTGGGATGAATTTCACTTTCACCCAGTTTCTGAGAAACTACTCTACATTTTTTGTTCAAGGTCTCTATGACCTTATCATAAGTTGGGCGAATTTGACGAATAATTTTTTTCAAATTGTGATAACTTACTCTACATTTTTTGTCTAAGCTATTTATGGCCTCATCACAACTATCATGAATTTTACGCATGTTTTTTTTGTTCAAGCCCTGTCTTCCCATATCGCTACTGGGAGGAATTTCATTTTCACAAAAAAACATTCCACGTTTATGAAAATTCGATTTCGTTTGGGTGGCATGGACAATCAACCCTGAACTACCGATATGTGCAAGCAAAGGTTCATAATGGATATGTGTTGTATCTATTTTCAACGAAAGGATTTCAATTGTTTGATCACAATTTGAATCAATAACCCAAGAATGGACAATGGCATCTAGCAAGGGCAACCACACCTGGATATTAACCCTGAATATGACAGACAACCATTGCAAACAGAATTTGTAACCCTCCATATGCCCTTTTTCATATGGAAGCACCATGTTCACAAGGTATTCCTGCCAACTTCTAACTGTCGGCATATTTTCTACGAGATATGGGCAAAGGTGTTGGTGCAAGCACCTAAAATCCTATTGGCTTCCACCTATAATTGCATTTCAAAAGGACTATACAGTGTAAATTCACAGCGACTGAACATCGAATTCTGTTGGTACCAAACAACAAATTGCATTGAACAAACTATCTCCACAGCTAGACACAACGTTTGCTGCCAGTTGTAAACCATGGCAATTTATGCCATGCAAAATCCCTTTGCATTATGATTGAAGGTCTTTGAAAATAATGGACAAGTAGATACAAGGACCTTATATATTGCATATGGGCATTTTTCTGTACACTAGTGGTTCATAATGGCCACTGAGGGCATTGTCATCATGGAACAAGATGCAATATGGATTTTTAGATGCAGTTTTATTGAATAGTAGATATCTTGTTTTTCTTGTCAATGACCAAATGACAACTGATATATTCATCTAGTTAGACAACCATCGTATACAAAATGTATCTCCCCAAATTCCCCTCTCATGCGGAGGCAGAACTAGAGATACAGACAACCACATTTTTGAAAAATACGTAGTGACATCTTGTATTCCATGCAACTGCCAAACAAAATCAGATTCCAGTTCGTATTCATAGGACTGCAAAGTCTCAGCATCGCCATTTTTAAAACAGGTCAAGAAATAATATATCAATCCATTGTGCAACTCGATTGACGAATAGCGAAAATGCAATAGAACCTGGAATGTATCAAAAAGGCAATCCCTAATAGTATATGAGAATGCATCCAATCTAAGAAGATCATTTCTATGCAAAACCATGTCAATGTTTTCATGTACAATGGACTGTGTAGCTATTTCATACAGATCAACATCTATTATCTTGTTCATCTCTTCAACTGTCAATTTGAAGTTATTTTCTACATAGTTTCACTTTCTATGAAAACAAAGAAAAGTAGGAGAAAAAAATAAAAGGTTGCAAAATAGAAAAAAAAGAAAGAAAGAAGGGCACCAATTCCTATATGTATCTTTGAACCTTATTCTTCTCAACTTCAATCCCCCCTAGTCCCCACAACAGATGACAATAAAACAGAGAAATAAATAAAACAATAACTTTACTCAGCAGAAATAGAATAGGTAGACGCAGTGTTCCCACCCACAGAATGAAAGCATACCCTGCGTACAGACCTCGCCCGATGGTTCCCTCTTCTGATGGATCCCAACTACTTTTCATAAATCCCTCTGCATTGCAAGACACATGCTTTCTAGGAACATAAACTAAGAGCACAGACAAATATGGTGGAACTGCCACCATTGAAAAACATCAACAACAGGGAAACTTACCCGTCAACAAAGGATGACAAGAGCTTAGCACCAAAAACTGCAAACCGCAACAACAGGTCCAACAACTTGCAAAGTTGAAAAACAACAAACCAGTGAACAACCACAAAGAGCTCGAATTGCAATTGTAGGACCTCAACTTTGCAAAGTTGAATCAAACAAGAACTAGAATCATGGAACGAAGCACCGGACAAGGATTGAACACTCGAGCACAGATGCCAACCATGAAGGAAACTGTATTGCAACCCATATGTACAATAATCATTTAACACTGCCAAAGCTATTAGGTAAACAGTTAAGACTGTCAGGACCGTCGAAGGGCATAGGCCTGTGCAAGCATTTAAGAAAATATGCAATGTGGCAAGCCTGTTCTCTCGAAGCATGCAACAATAAAGAAAAAATCAGACATAGTAATACGGTAGAGAATGTATTCTACCCAGCAGAAAATGCTAAGGGAGACATTCGAACTAATGCTAGCATTAATCCACTGTCGACCAATGCATAATAAAATATATAATTCGAAAATACCATATACTACCAAATACTTTGGACAAGTCAATATATTTAACATTGAGAATAGCGAAGGCTGCAATAAGGCCTCCAATCCTTTGTCCAATAAGATCTTGACAAACATGATACTTTTTATTATATTAAAATCGAGGTCTTCACTTCCCTTGTTCCAACAATAGACAATATGGAAATATTTCTGGTCAATGCACAATTTAATACCAGGTCAACGATTTATTGATCGCTATAGTCCCTCTACGCCTACGACAGGGACTAATAAGAGTTTGGAGCCAAAGAGACAAAAGAAAAATACTCTAGGAACATAAAAATGGTGTATGAAAATTCCTTGATTTGATTGTGGGACAAGTGACCCACCAAATTGGTGCATGAGATCTCCTTGATTGTGGGACAAGGGACCCCCTCTGCCCAACATTTGACTGGTAAAGTCTACTGAGGTATACATACCCTACCCTTTTGGATTTGAACTTATGATCTTTTAAAAGGAAACACATATTCTTAACCATTAGACCCACTCAAGTTGTATATAATTAAAGAAACCGAAACTCATTTTAGTTTCCATGATTACAAATCTGACAGCTCTCATCTACGATGACAGGATTATAAATACACTAAATGATAATGGATACTATAGCCAACTCCCTTAGGGTACTTAAATATCACCTAATTTACGCCCTTACATCATGATTATCACTCACCCTTTTTCTTACCACCTTATCCCTCACTTACACCCCCCTCTCATCTCCTTATCCTCTCCATACTTAAACATTTTAAGAAATCGGGCTCACAGGGGTGGACTCACTCATTTACCCTCCTCTCTTCCCTCACTCCCCAACCCAACTCCACTTTCCCCTTATTATCCACCCCACTCCATACCTATATATGTGCATATAATAAATTCAACCACTTCCGTATATGTGCCACTTTCGTATATGCGCATATATGTAAGTCGACCACTTCCGTATATGTGCATATATGGAAGTTGGCACATATACAAAAGTTGGCTTCCATATATGCACATATACAAAAATGGCGGACTTCCATATATGCACATATAAAAAAGTCAACCACTTCCATATATGCATATATACAGAAGTGGCCGACTTTCGTATATGCGCATATATAGAAGTCGGTTGGCTTCTGTATATGCGCATATATGGAAGTTTTCTCTTAACAATTTCATCATTCTTGGAGGATTCAAGAAAGATTACATATCTCGAAAGGATGCATTTCTTATTTTTCTCATTGTAAATATGATATCCCTTGGTGGTATTTGAATACCCCAAGAAGATGCACTTTTGACTCCTTGCATCAAGCTTGCTTTTCTGCTCCTTAGGAATCAAGGCATTGCAGGTGGAACCAATGACCCTAATATGCCTCACCAAAGGAATGTGGCCATACCACATTTCATATGGATTCTTGTTTTTAAGAGCATGAGATGGACACCTATTTTTCAGATAAACTGCATATCGAATTGCATTATCCCAAAACATCAATTTAACATTCTTGAAAAACATCATGGAACGAACCATATTTAGGAGTGTCTTGTTCATTCGTTCAACGACATCGTTATGTTAGCGATTGTGGTTTGATGTTTGATCCTATGTTGGAAAAGGTGGCTTTCAAATTCATTAGATGTATATACTCTTCCATTATCAGTGTGCGAGATCCAATATGACACTAAGCTTCATTTTGAATCCATGCATGAAAATTTTTAAAAGTTTCAAAAACTTGTGATTTATCTCTTAGCAAGTACACCCAACACAGCCTGGTGTAATCATAAATAAAAGTCATGATATATCTATTTCCATTTGCATAAGGAATAGGCATAGGGTCACGCATATCATAATGAATCAGTTCAAGTTTTCTACATGCTCTGGTAGTAGAATGATGAAATGGTTGTTTGATATGCTTTCCAAGGATACAAGCATCATGTTGCTTCAATTTCCTAGGAATAGTAGACAAGCTGGTAACACCTTTCTTTCTCATCAAACGAAGGATACCATAATTAATATGGACAAATATAGCATGCCACAAAATCCTAGATGGCATTATACCTTCACCATGATGAGAGAGTTATGCGTCATTTTGTGTATGGGAATATTTCACTTTCAGCTTCAATAATCTTCCATCTTCCATTCCGGTCATGACAACCATGTTGTCAGAATCCTTCCTTATTTCAACTTATCCATCGAACATATGAACAAAGTGGCCTTGTTGTTGAATGTGAACAAGGGACAACAAGTTCCTTTGTAGCTCAGGAAGATACAGTACATTATGTAGAAGAAAATTCGGGAGTCCAGGAAACTTAAGCTTGATGGTTCCCATTCTCAAAGGTTTGAGACTAGATATATCTGCAAAATACACTATGCCATCTACATTGTCATTGAAGTCTTTGAAGAAGTCTCTTTAGAATTTCATGTGGGAGGTTGCACCTATGTGAAGAAGCCATGTCTCTCTCGAAGAAGAAAATGAAGTGTTAAATAGATCTTCACTTCTATATTGCAATGGGAAACAACATAATGAACAGGTGCTTTACATTTCATTGAATCAGATGTTTTAACTTTGTCTTCTTTCTGATTTTGTCTCTCTTTGAGATTCTCCCATGGAACTCTACATTAGTTCGCTTCATGTGTCCCATTCCTTCCACAATAGGTACAATGAATATTGGATTTTTCACGGGGATTATGCCAACCCCCCTGCCTCTGAGGTTCTTCTTTCTACATCCTTTCATTTCTTACCAGTGCAACTAAGATTTTGCTTGAGCCTATTTCCGCCTACGTGGATGCACCATCAATACCAATTAAAATTTCGAACTTCCTTCGAGAAAGAAGGTATCAATGCGTAGGTTGTTGCTTCACTACAGCTATTACAGAGCTTGGTGGTATGCATGAGGGAAAGCTTGAAGCAAATTGCATTCAAGTGGAGTCTCCTTTGAAATCTCCACCTTATGCAAAACATGCACGTGTTTTACAAATCACCACGCTGAGTGCAATCCTCACTAGAACAAATGGATATTAGGTTGAATAATATGGATCTAGAGTGATCAAATTTGCATACACATATGCGTTACTTGTGAAATAAATTCAAGTAGTGGTGATCTAGTTGGAAACTAGTTTGAACAACGCCCCTTCGACACCCCTTGAAGTAGAGCAATTCCTCTAGTAGAGGGGCATGTGAATTAGTCGACAGTGGGAGTGTTTAGGTCAAGGAGTGCGAAGAGAATGGACAAGGGACTAGGTTTATGCATTCTGATGGGTTCACCATTAGTTGAGCACCCACCATTCGACATAAAGACACACTTGATGGGAGATGAGCATGAAGAATAATGTGCATGATCCGGATTATTTTCGGCACGAAATGAGAGCGGAGATATAATAAAAAAATGTACAGAGATATTGCAGATATTCAATAATATAACATAAATGTATCAGAGACGCAACCACAAACACAGATATACAGTAATACACGATTTCTATTAATCAGAGAAATGTACAGAGACTGTAAAAATACAGAGTGAAAGACTCGCTAGAATGGTGGCAGCTTATCTCTGAGAAGAGATGTGACAGCTACTCACATTCACAAGAAGATGATTACAATGAGGCTCTGAAAGCCCTTTTACAATAAACAGGAATTCCAAAATTCCTAGACATCCAAAAAACCTAACCCTGGGAGATGAAGCGCCAAAAGTCATGTGGGCCTCGTTTGGGTTAGTTGGTGCATCAACTTCTCGGGGTCGTAACTTTTGCATACGATCTCCATTTTAGGTGTATGATAGCTTGTTGGAAAGATCTATCCGAGGCCTACAACACTTGAGACAAAATAGCATCATTAGATGCTATTTTGTGAGAGCAACATACCCAAAAAAACATCGTTTAGTGCCTCAAAATGGCCCTGGAAGTTCAGGACCTGAAAAAATTGCTAAAAATAGTAAATTACCAAAATTGTCAGAAACATGTTTTGGACTAGTTGGAGAAGGTGGGTGGCCACCAATATCCACCTGGATCAATCCTCCCTCCTTAGGAAGCAATGGTCTCCATTGCGTTGAGTTCCTGGGGGAGAGGGGAAAGCGATTGTTGAATCTGAATCT
>JZKD02S1854873.1:492575-504415 GCA_000966675.3 Picea glauca | reverse complement strand
TAACCTTCTAGCAGATTTAACCATTTATCTAGGGCATCTGCATCTATTTGACCTTCAAATACAGGAATATCAAAATTAACCTGTACCTTGAAAGGCGAGGTGCCTCCAAAGTGACTGCTTGATGAAGATGTGCCTGATGCTATCGGTAGGCATTGAAGGATGTGGGAAAAATTCTCCATCATTTCGTCCCTCTGTCGCATGAGAGCTTGCTCAAGCAACAGACTGATACGATCGTCTACTCCATCATTTTTCTTTTCTTCTGTCATTGATGGTTTCTTGGGTGTGCGAGAGCGATTTTCTTCAAGAGAGACAAGCTCGAGACCCAACTTGTTATACTCGACATGCACTGAAAAAACGATCAAGAGCAGCCTGCTCTGATACCACTGATCTAGATTATTTTCGGCACAAAATAAGAGCGGAGATATAATAAAGAAATGTACAGAGATATTGTAGATATTTAATAATATAACAAAAATGTATCAAAGACGCAACCATAAACACAGATATACAGTAATACACGATTTCTATTAATCAGAGAAATGTACAGAGACTGTAAAAATATAGAGTGAAAGACTTGCTAGAATGGTGGCAACTTATCTCTGAGAAGAGATGTGACGGCTACTTGCATTCGCAAGAAGATGATTACAATGAGGCTCTGAAGGCCCTTTTACAATAAATGGGAATTCCAAAAGTCCTAGACATCCAAAAAACCTAACCCTGGGAGATGAAGCACCAAAAGTCATGTGGGCCCCGTTTGGGTAAGTTGGTGCATCAACTTCCCGGGGTCGTAACTTTTGCATACGATCTCCATTTTAGGCGTATGATAGCTCGTTGGAAAGATCTATCCGAGGCCTACAACACTTGAGACATAATAGAATCATTTGATGCTATTTTGCAAGAGAAACATACCCAAAAAAACATCGTTTAGGGCCTCAAAATGGCCCCAGAAGTTCAGGACCCAAAAAACTACTAAAAATAGTAAATTACCAAAATTGTCAGAAACATGTTTTGGGCCAGTTGGAGAAGGTGGGTGGCCACTGATATCCACCTGGATCAGTGCAGTTAATAGTTTGGACAATGGAAACAACAATGCAGTGTGAGGAACCACAAGGAATGGCAACAACAAATGTAGTGTGAGCCTGGACAAAGAAATCCTAACATGAATACCTAAAAATTCGATGGGCGTAGGGTTTCGCTTGGGATAAGGGTTTCGACCAATGACTAAAAAACATTTTGACCAGTGTGACGGATTACGCAATGTGAGGGTGATGAGAGAAACCATAACCAGACTGTGTGTTCATTCCACGTCAAGTTCAAAAACTAATGCATTGATCAGAGAATCAACCAAAGAGGCTGATGGAAGGGCAGATGGACAGGAAAGGAGTCAAGAAGCATTTTTTGCACGAGAAGAAGGAAGAAAACGCCAAATGATAAAATTATGGAGTTATCCCATCTCTCATACAACTCTCTGGACAAGTATGACAATGAATGAGTAACTCCATTGATGTGTATTGCATTAACATGAAAGGTACATAAATACAATCATAATGACTATTGGTCTTCCTTAATGGATGGCTCTTCTTATCACCTACGACTCTTCATATTTACATTATTATTACAATAACACAATCCCAATAATTACATGTCTAACATTGTTTTTCGAAATATTATTCGGGCTCAAAATGTGTTATGGTCTTAGAGGAAGACCTAAAATTGATTTTAATTGGCTAAGAGCCCATCTTTCTTAAATGCAAGGAGACAAGTTAACAATCCAATACCATAGACATTTGGGAGGAGTGAAAATCTAATTATCTCCACTACCAATTAACAACTAAATTATGATAATTTTGGCAACTTCAAATATATATATTTATATATTACATTGTTTTTTAAAAAATTTAAAAACTGTTATAAAAACTCTACAATTTGACTTAATAAAAAGGGTTAAAAAAGCCATTTTCAATATTAAACCCTAATATCCAAGTTCAAGTTCAATAATAATTTAAAGTCTGTTTTATTGACAATTCGGACATTTTGAACCTTTATGAAGAAAACCCAAATCTCTCAATTAATATATACATATATTATAAATACGATTTTTAAGTCCTTGTTTTTTGACTCTATTTTTATAGCTGAAATTTAGAAACCCGCTTAAAAGTATTATAAATAAACTCACTCAGATTAATGTAAAAAACTAATAGTTATAGATAACAGTATCATACTCCAGGGTTCGAGGGTTTTAGTGTTATTGTTATCTATGTTCAGGGTTTCAAATTCAAAAAGGTTTTGATGTGAAACTCGATCTAAGTTTGTGAATTTAGATTCAAAAGATTTTAATTCTACTGTGTGAAAATTAATGAATTCTACAAGGAAATGTGAAAAGAAACCTACCTAAACTCCAATCCGAATCTATTAACATCCGATTGTCCCTTATGGCTTCCTACTTTATCGTCTTTCAGGTTAGCTCAGGCTAGGTCAGGTTGGAAGAGGAAAAGACAATAGGTGAGTTGTTCAAACCCGTTTGAATTATTGGAAGCAAAAGAATTACTCAAACCGGTTCGAATTATTGGAAGCAAAAAAATAAAAAATTTAATTATTAGAAGTAAAAAAGTTATAAATTTAAAAAATATATAGTTTTATGTTATTTTAGAATTTTTAAAGATTTTAAGAATTTTATAAATCTTTAAATCTGAGTTATGAAATATTTATATCCTTACAACTTTGATCTGATTTTGGAAATTGTGTCTAGAACTATGCCTTTATAACTGTGATCTACTTTTGGATCTCAATTTTTATCAAAATTTTCTACTAACATTAGTTTAATTGAAACGCGATTAAATTTATTTGCTACAGTTAACCACATCACATACAAGATCACTCCCATATACAATCCCAGATCATTGTGCAGGCAGTCCCAAAAATAAAATGAAGAACCAAACATTAATGTTGGCAAAGATTTCAATCTTTCAGTGGAAAACAAATTGAAGGAATCTATGATGTATATCTTCAAATATTTTACTCTTAAACCACATTGCAAATAAAAAAGTATTGTTTGCAATCATCTGGATCTATAGCAGCCACTGTAAGCAACAAATACAGATGGCCATCTCACTACTTAATTCAGATTTTAAAAGCTACCATACATTCTGCTCAAGATTTATTAAAACCCCAATTTCAGAAGTTACCACACATTCTACTTGGACAAACTCTAACTCCGTTAACTCTCGCTATTGTGACATGAAAAAGGTGATATTTTCGAGAATAATTTTTAAGCCGAAAGGCATACACCTATTGATAATGGGCACATTTAATTTAGTTCTTAATAAGTTTTTTATGGATGAGATTAAATATGCCTAGAATTTTTTTAGTCGTCACAATAAATGAATGACTCTGATTTCATCCATTAACTTCCGAGCTGTTATAAAGACATCCATTTTTATGTCTACTTTTTTACATTTACATAATCATGTTTAAAAATCACTGTATTAACTAACTTATTGCCACATCTACCTGATTAAAAAATATAAACGAATTTTCGTGAGCCTAGCATTTTTACTATGTTAATTAAGATTTTTTTAATTAAACGGAAAGTTTAATAACTGTAAGCCTAACCAACCGCGAGTTAACAGCTGTGCTAGTATTTAGATTGATAGCGATGGAATATCTAGATTAACATTTGCTATTGGAATTCCTCACATGTAACCATCGTAATCTTTGGAGTTATATTATTGAATTTGAAAAACAGGCCGCAATGTGGTTGCAAATGATAGGGTGAAAGGTACAGTAATCTTGTCCGAGTTTTGTTTAGTTACTTATACAGCTAAGATTTTGTCTACAACCTGTCGCGTGGATGATGGCTTTGGTTTTTGTAAAGTGCGGATTATTTGGGACGCTTCAAAACAAATAGTTTAGCTTCCATAGACCGGTGGCTCAGCGACCGGTCAATTGAAGCACGACAAAGTGAAGACACGTATACCGTTTTGGGATTATTATAAGGATCCTCATTTACTATTAGTCCCTGCATGTCTGAGGGTGATATAAAGGTTAAACTTACACTGTTTTGACCTCTTGTCGCTTTGAATTAAACCCTTATTTAATTAAGGATAAGTGTTTCATTTTATTTTTTTAATTAAGCGGGAAGTTATTTTTTTAATTAAGCGGGAAGTTTAATAGTGGTAAGCCGCTTTCGGCGTTCATCAGCCACGAGTTAGCGGTTGTGCTAGTATTAATTCAGAGAATATACAATAAATTAAAGGGACCCCGAAAAGATCCCTTTATATCCTAAATGGCTAAATGGCTTAATGATAAGTAAGAAAACCGTGAACCAAATACAAAACACTTGGCTTTAGTCCACAAAAGAGTAACAAAAATGATACCCACAATGTCGTGTAGATAAAGAATATGACATAAATCAAAACTATGTATATGAAGAAAATAGTGGCTGCCTCTTACAGGGATCACAAAAACAGATCAGAGGACAGTCGCAAGAAATCTCAGTAAAATCGATCGGCCAGGAAAGGAATGAAGGAGGCGACGAGGGTGGAGAATAGGGAGGGAGGGAAGGAAGGGCATTGAAACAGAGCCTGCCTTCATTGTCAGACTGGGGGCAGTTGCCTTCACCTTTGTTGCTTCTTCTGCTCCCATCATTATGATGACAACGAATCCATTTCCACTTTCGGGAGATCGATAAAACTGATGCCCAAGCCCAAAGATGCCAGAGACTTTGTGTAAGCGGTCTGAGAAGGAGTCACCATGAATTTGGCAGTGAGGAATGTTATGGAGAAACCATGGCCCCGAATCTGTTGTCCCGAATCTGTCTGTTCTGAATACATATGCAGAAATGATTATAGGTTAAGGGTGTCGAGATCCATTCCCTCCATTTAGATTTTATAATTTGAATTCACCAACTCTATTAAATTTGATCGTCCCTAACAGAAGCTATCTTATTGTCCATTGGGAAGTGGGACACCATAAGGGAGCTGTAGTGGTGGGTTAACGCCGTTTGTTGTAGGTAGGCTAACAGGAAGATTGGGTGGAGTCACTGGAGTTTGTAGCAACCAGAATATGAAAGCAGGTGGGTGGCGGAAGGATGGCCATACTTCATGGTGAGCAATATGAGGATGGAGCATGGAGGGCGAAGGTATGAAGTGCACAAATGTGTTGCATGACCATCTGGTCTCTGCAACGTCTTAAAGACTCTGCAACAGGATGGATATTGCTCATCAACATTTAAAAGCCAATAAAACATGAGGCGTTTACAGGGAAAATCTTTTACCTTAAGTGGAACGTTCCCCACAATCTCAAAGCCCACCACAAGTACAATATGTAGTGTTGATTCCTAAGTCCTCCCATCTTCAAGTTGCAAAGATCGATCGATGTTGATTCAGAGGGGAATATGAGAGCAGGCGGGTGGTGAAAGTATGGCCATACTTCATGGTGAGAAATATGAGGATGGAGCATGGATGGGCGAAGGTATGAAGTGCACGAACGTGTTGCACGACCATCCGGTCTCTACAAAGTCTTAAAGACTTTGCAGCAGGATGGATATTGCTTGCCAAAATTTAAAAGCCAATAAAACACGAGGCGTTTACAGGGCAAATCTTTTACCTTAAGTGGAACATTCCCCGCAATCTCAAAGCCCACCACAAGTACAAGATGCAGTGTCGATTCCTAAGTCCTCCCATCTTCAAGTTGCAAAGATCGATCGATGTTGATCCGGAGGGGAATATGAGAGCAGGCGGGTGGCGAAAGGATGGCCATACTTCATGGTGAGAAATATGAGGATGTAGCATGGATGGGCAAAGGTATGAAGTGCACGAACGTGTTGCACGACCATCCGGTCTCTGCAAAGTCTTAAAGACTTTGTAGCAGGCTGGATATTGCTCGCCAACATTTAAAAGCCAATAAAACATGAGGTGTTTACAGGGAAAATCTTTTAACTTAAGTGGAACATTCCCTGCAATCTCAAAGCCCACCACAAGTACAAGATGCAGTGTCGATTCCTAAGTCCTCCCATTTTCAAGTTGCAAAGATTGATCGGTGTTGATCCAGAGGGGAATATGAGAGCAGGCGGGTGGCGAAAGGATGGCCATACTTCATGGTGAGAAATATGAGGATGGAGCATGGATGGGCGAAGGTATGAAGTGCACGAACGTGTTGCATGACCATCCGGTCTCTGCAAAGTCTTAAAGTCTGCAGCAGGCTGGATATTGCTCACCAACATTTAAAAGCTAATAAAACATGAGGCGTTTACAGGGCAAATCTTTTACCTTAAGTGGAACATTCCCCGCAATCTCAAAGCCCATCACAAGTACAAGATGCAGTGTCGATTCCTATGTCCTCCCATCTTCAAGTTGCAAAGATCGATCGGTGTTGATCCGGAGGGGAATATGAGAGTAGGCGGGTGGCGAAAGTATGGCCATACTTCATGGTGAAAAATATGAGGATGGAGCATGGATGGGTGAAGGTATGAAGTGCACGAACGTGTTGCACGACCATTCGGTCTTTGCAAAGTCTTAAAGACTCTACAGCAGGCTGGATATTTCTCGCCAACATTTAAAAGCCAATAAAACACGAGGAGTTTACAGGGAAAATATTTTACCTTAAGTGGAACATTCCCCGCAATCTCAAAGCCCACCACAAGTACAAGATGGAGTGTCGATTCCTAGGTCCTCCCATCGTCAAGCTATAAAGATCGATCGGTGTTGATCTGGAGGAATCCCCTCCTTGTCCTGAACGTTGGCCTTAAACATTATCAGAGCTCTGAAATTGAGCTGTGTAAACGATTGATAATGTGAAGGCCAAGATTCAGGACAGGGACGACATCCCATCCTTCATTTTTGAGTGGTTCTCTTTGTTTAGATTTGCAATAGACAGTGTTTTATAAGATAAACAGACAGTGGGGGTAATGGCGGGGGCGGTGGATTCCTTTGAATGTTTACATTGGGGCAAACAGGCCAAGTTATACTGGGGTGATGTTTGCTATGAAATTTGCTAAACGTTCTACTTTTTGACTAAACGTTCTACTATGGGTTAATGGTACAAAGATTGTATGCTTACAACTTTTACTTTTTTACTAAACATTCTACTATGGGTTAGAGGTACAAAGATTGAGTGTATGCTTACAAACTTTTTCTCAAGCGACGATTGAGCGTATGGTTACAAGATTGAATCGTGCTGGTCGTATTCTCTGAAAGTACAATCTCATTGAAACCACAACATTTTTAAAAGTAGTTTATTTAGGTGTTTAGATGTTTTTTATGTTTTAATTTTTTTGTTGAAGGTTATATGTTATATGAATTTGTGTAAAATGTTGATTTGCTGTTATTTAAATTGCATTTTTTTATATGAATTTGTGTTAAATCTTGATTTGCTGTTATTTAAATTGTATTTTTGAATGCAAAAATAGATTATATGGTTATATGAATATCAGGTTATATGTTATATGAATTTGTGCAAAATCCTGATTTGTTGTTATTTAAATTGCATTTTTTTTATATCAATTTGTGCAAAATTGATTTGTTGTTATTTAAATTGCATTTTTGAATGCAAAAATAGATTATATGAAGATCATGTTATATGTTATATGAATTTGTGCAAAATCCTGATTTGTTGTTATTTAAATTGCATTTTTTATATGAATTTGTGCAAAATCCCGATTTGCTATTATTTAAATTGCATTTTTGAGTGCAAAAATAAATTCAAGGTGTTGAAAAATATCTAGAGCACTAGAATTGAACAAAATTAACTATTCAAATTTCAAATCTCAAATCTACAAATCCAACAATTTCTTCTCGGATTTTAAGCAAATATGACCTTAAAAATATAAAAAAAACACCAAAACATGAAATATCGCTTAAATTTATCTCTCCTTGTCCAAGTTGGTTTCGTTTTGTTTTATTCAACTCCATGCCGTGACCAATTGTCCCATTTATATCCCCATTAAAAATATAAGAATCACCATACACAATAAAAACAACGGCTTCTCGTCGTTCTTTAAACACAACCCAACTGCCTTCCATTTCCCCAAAAATGGACGGAAAGACACAAGCACGCTATTATGAAATGTACTGCTCATCATAATGTTTTAACTCTAAATATTAATATATCTTTTAAAATTTGAATGGAATAATCTCAACATTTTTATCCATCCCAAATATTAAAGTATGAATTTTAACATTGTCTTTTAAAAATAAAATGTACTCTTAGGAATTTCAAAACCCTCCAATTGAATCTATGATTCTTAATAATTTCAAAACCTTCTAGGTGATACTATGATTCAAAAGCTTCTATGATGATTTTTTATTAGTCCTTGTCGTAGGCATAGAGGGACTATAGCGATCGTTAATTCATTGACTTCATATTAGTTTGTCCTTTGATCATAAATATTTGCATAATCTCTATTGTCGGAGCTAGGGAACTAAAAACATTGATTTTTGTATACTAAAAAGTACCATATATGTAGTGATCTGATTGGATAACAGATTGGAGGTCTTATTGTCAGCTTCACTATTCCCAATGTTTTATATGTTAACATATCCAAACTTTTTTATCTTGTACAGTCTTTTTGAATCATATATTTTTCCTATGTATTGCTTGAAGGTGGATTAATGCCAGCATTAGTTCGAATGTTTGTCTTAGCATTTTCTACTAGCTAAATTTATGCTAATGTTTGATATGCTAGCATATCCAAAGTTTGTCCTTCAAATACATTCTCTATTGTTTGAACTATTGTTACATAAATTATAATAAAAAAAATTTGGTACGTCAGAGACTTGTCACATTACATTTTTTCTTAAATATTTACAGAGCATTTCTGACAGACTTAAATGTTTACCTAACAGGCTTGGAAACAATGAATGTTTACCTAGCAGGCTTGTTACAATATATTTTCTTCTGTTTATTTTATTTTATATTCAATGTTCTCTGCAGTCAATTTGGGCAATATTGTGCTTCAACGACATTGTTGGTTCACTGGTTCATGCTTCCTTTTTGCATCTCCATTGATTTCTTATTTTCCTGTTGTTGTTCTTGTTCTTGTTTGCCTGTTCGTCTTGTTGCAGTTTGCACATTTGGGGTTCTGCAGTTGCGATTGGAACTATGACATTCCTAGTGGACTGGTTGTTGTTTTCTTCTTTGTTCGTTGGATGTTGTTTATTGTTGTTTGATTCTACTTTGCAGGGTTCGGGGCCTACAGCTGCAGTTGGGCCTTTTGGTGCTTCTTAACTGGGTTGTTATTTGCTGCATGCTCTTGTTTGCCTAAGGTTTGCAATGTTGGGGTGCTTCATCTACAGTTAGATCTGTTTTTACATTCTTTTACAGTTGATTCCCCATAAAATACCATTAAGATAAAATAACATACAAAATTTTGCAGTGGATGTAAATTGCATCTCTTACACCTTCAACCAGAGTTTATCGGCCTCCAACTATATTTCATAGCTGGCGATGCTTTTTCCATGGTTTATGTCTTACTATGGTTTCATAGTTATGAGAGTAAGTTTTGTTATCTGAATGATATAGTTGTTGTCTCCTTTTTTTTTCCTCTTGTAAACTTTCCCGTTTTTTACCTTTTGTTCTTTCACTCTATTATGCATTTCTAGTTCTATACTTTCTCATGTTTATGTGCTTGCGGGTTCCCGATGTGGCGAACTGAAAAATTGTTATCTCCATCTATATCTTCACATCACGATTCCGACTGACCGTCGTTCGCTTGCATACTTAGCCAATTTTATGAATGCGGCTTCACAGATAGCTTCTATTGAACTATGGTAGCTTGTGTTCGGTGTATACATCTTGCACCCAGAACTTTCATGCTCTACAATTCTACTGTGCACTCCTCGAAGTCGCAATCGTGTCTCTGCCTACGATGAGTTTGTCTATCCGACCTACCTTTCCATACTTAGTCGAGTTTTCAAAGTTTGGCGGGTTGACGCCTTTTCGGGTTCAGAAAATTTTAAAATCATTTGTCGCTCCCCTCCATCCCCACTACTTTCCACCCTTCACAATAGACATTAATTATGCTTTCAAAAGTCAAAACCAACCAGACAGGTTTGAAAAGATTGGCTTTAATAATCGAAAATCTCAAGGACATCTCCCATTAAAATGAATAGACAAGAAAATATTATGGGGTCTGGCAATTTCTTTTGCCTGCATTTTAAATTTCAAAAAAAAAAAAAATTGGCTCTTTTAGTTTTTTAAAGGCTTCATCATAGTGATAGTGTAATACTATACTCTCGCTATCATCCATGAACGTGTCACCCACAGAGGCCTTGATGTCATGTCCCTCTTTAATATTGTGCATATGTTAGATGTCAGATTTGAGAATTTGCTCGTATATGGGAATGTTAATACGTGTTATTAGTCACTATTCAACGTACATATTCGAAAATATTGCCATTAATAAGCAAAAATATCGATAGCATATGTCATTAAAACAAATTAACCCAAAATCTATGGAAGATCATACTGTCATCCTCCAACGTTGCTTTTAAATACTTATTGCCATTTCTCTCTATCATCAAAAAGTTGGGCTTTAGGGTGCCTTCGCTCTAATGTTCCTGGTCATGGACACGTAATACAACTTAGAGATGCGATTGAGGCCCAAATGAAAGAAGAGAGATTGGTTTTATGTGACATGATCTTTGAGCAAAAAAAAAACTCTCTTATCCAACAGAAACTCAAACAGGGGAAAAAAAAAGAGCAAGTATCTTCTGGTTGGTGTTCTCCCTGTATTTTATGCTTTGGTTGGTTGAAAAGACTACCTGGAGATTTGTTTGTTGATCTGATTTTTTTTCTTGGAATGAATTTTCAAGTCGCGTGAAAAATACTTCTTCATTGAAGTATATAGTTTCTTCCAAAAACACAGATTTGGCAAGTGTATCGAATTCTAAAGAGCACACAAGAATTTTTCTTCGTTAAGGACATCGCACTAACCATGGATTGCAAAATGGTCTGTGATGTTCGTAAATGACGCGAAATATTACTCCATTCGCGAATGTACCCAGAAGCGGGTAACATAAACTGTATGGTTTATTGAAGAATGATTTTATGTTTATGCAGAGTGTGGTGAGTGATTCCTTTGATTGAGTTTAGTCCAATTTCAGGTTGGTTTTTCAAATTTTGGTTTGAAAATATAGGTTTTTCCCAATGATATAAGAGAAATTTGTGGCCTTCATATATGTTTCATGTAACCTTGAAAGTTTTACATCCCCTGGTTGATAATTAATGTGAGGTTTATTAGTTCCCCTAAAAAGACAATTAAAACACCCAACAGGGACTACCATATTCGAGAGTTTCAAACACTCCATGGGGTCAACCTAATACGATGGGAATCTGTCCATAAGGATATTTTCCCTCTCAACCTGTGAACCCCATATTTCCTACTCCCCAACCCTCTCAACAACAATATATGGGAGGACCATTAGGTTTCACTATGCTATCACAACCAGTATATGGGAGGACCATTAGCTTTCACTATTCCATCACAAATAATATATAGTCCTACTGGTATTGTTGGACACACCTACCATACTTAGCAGGGGGGGGGTGAATGAGTGTGGGGATCTTTTTCCGAAAACTTCCCTCTTACACAAAATCTCCTTAGTTAACATTTAACATTTGTTCATTACTCATTGTTTTCATTTATAATTAGTTAGATGTGAAAACATATCAGCAACATATATCAACAACATATTATCAACAAATCATCTCCACAAGGAACACAAAGAACACAAAGAACACAAGATGTATGTACAATTTTTCTTTTTATTATGGACTTCAATCTGAGGGTTTTTTAGCAACAATTGAATAGAGTACAATTCTACAAGAGCACCATCTCTATA
>JZKD02S1854873.1:419647-442838 GCA_000966675.3 Picea glauca | reverse complement strand
CTCTCTATTAGGAAATTTTTCAATCCTTCCATGATCTCCCCTTTTAAAGCATCCATCTTAGTATTTATTGCCTCAAACTTAGCTTCTATTGAATCCATCATCTCTTATAGTTCATATTTTGTTATTGTCTTCTTTTGTAAATCATTTATGTCCCAACTCATTTATTCACCTTCATCGAGAGTCCAAGTACGATTGTCTGGAGGCTTATTTGGTGTAGAAGTTCCCTTTTTTGGTGGCATGTTGGCCAAGTATCACTTTAAACCTTGATTTTGAGGTTGTTCTGCTAGACAATTTTCCTTTTATTGTATCTCCAAAAAAATTTCCATTCTAAGTATGAGATTTTATTTTTTATAGGTATCTGATATTTCTTCTCTTCAATGCCATAGGTCTGTTCAAAATTTGTTGTGCCAAGTGGAATTTACAGTAACTTCCCCACAACTTTCTGATTTTTGAACTTTCCAGGAGATCTCACTTGTATAGCATGCCCCGCAAAAAATAATTGATATAAACTTATGAAACCTATACTAGAACTACTACAGTCTATCCACTATCCAATGATACTGGTCTCACTCAATTTGGATGCTCTAGGAATAATTTATGATTGATTTACCAGGAACACGTACTTGAGACTAATCAATAGGACTAGTCAGATACCCTATCTTCCATAGGGTGTATCTACAAATTTACGATGACATAGAATCTAAGATTTCTACCACAGATACCTTACTAATTTATGAGAATATCCTCTAGATTTCAGGGTTTGAAATGTTACAGAAAACAATTTATAGTGAAAATTCCATAATGACTCAATTCAGGATGATTCCAGAACCCTATCTTACAAAGGTTGTATCTCTGAAAGTATAAGGCCTCAAATGCTAAATTTTTAACCCAATGTACATTGATCCATCTATCAAATATCATCCAAGCAGTTCCTTCTGAATCATTTTTGAAAAAATGTTATAGCGAAAATTCCACGGTGTCTCAAATGTAGCAATGACACCCCAAGACCTTGAGCTCTGATACCATATGTTAAGAACCAAATATCAATATAGCATAGAAAAACCTTAGACTAAGTACTCAACGCCTTGAAAAAGAGATAATTTTAGATAATAAGTCTCTTCAAGGGGGAAACCTCCTTTTACCCCAGACAAATGTTTAAGTACAAGATGATTCCAAATGAAAATGTCTCCTTGGTATATATAAGAGACTAGGAGGTATAATTACAACTAATGGAATAAAGCCGAAATAAATAAAATAAAATTACTAATGTAATATGCCCCAATTAAGGGGTAATGATCCAATATTATGGCTTAACACAAAGTTTATCAATCACTACTTGCAAAGGCATAGGAGCGCCACAATATTGGTCACAGGTTGTAAAGGGACAACCAACAACTAGGAAAAAAGGTACTACAAACTCAGGGGAAAAGTGGTATAATTCAATGTTTCATACTACTAACCTAAAGATGATTCCCATCAAGTGATGAGGTGGAAAATAACTGTATAAAATATGCCCCCTAAAGTGTGAGGTCAAAAGAGGTGTCTCATAGCTGAAATACTTTATGAACTAATCATGGAGCTTTGGGAAAAGGAAGCTAAGAAGAAACCATGATTAGTCTTGCTTAGTAATAAAATCCTCGAGGAAGGTATACCCATGCTCGGTAATAAAAAATAATCATAACCGCAAAAAATAGTACACTACAGATCCATGGATGATGCAGATAATTATATCATGGCCACGAAAAAATACATTGTGGATCCATGTCACAAGTGAAAACATAGCCACGAACAATTATAAATGTGGATCTATGTCACAGTATACAAATCAATGAGATGACTCGATGCACGAGTGATATTTGAAGTACTCATGAATAACTCCATCACAACTTAGGAGGGAATGCCATCAAGGAATGTGGTGGTCCCAACCCAAGGTCTTCATTCCAAATCCCAATTGTATGAACCTACAACATGTGAATAAATGATTTGAGGTTGATCATGGTATAAACCATCTAATTACTGGTCAGTGATGTATATCGTTAACAAATGTGAGTTAATACACCGATAATGATGATGGGCCCCACGATACCTAGTAAAATCTAGCAAGTGTGAATAAATGAATTGAGGTCGAACACTCGTAGATTAATTCAACAGGAGCCAACGATGTTAACCCACTACGGAAATTCAAGTGAATATTCCTCTGATGTCTGCAAATCCCAGGGTTCTAACTGGTTTCTAGATTTTGATCCTAGATAATGATTTGGAGTCGACAAGATGAAATCCATTAAAGGAGGGCCTTGATGCATCCCCCATCAATCGACATGAAACATATAAAGGTAGATGGTGTGAAGAGTGTAATAGTAGAGCACAGCTAATGTAGGGATGACAGAGATGAATGGGATAAAGGAATAAAACCAACTGACATGGGACAAATTCCCTTGAACAAAATAGCACAACAAATAACTTGACTTGGTAGCATTAACTCATTAATTATCGAAAACATTTCCATGGATGATTGGAAAAGTAACCAGTTAGCGGAGTCCGAGAACTCACGGATATGGTAATGACTAAGAGACAATGGATAACCAATTTTTTGTACATAAACGCAAAATAGGTGCATTATTCAAGGGCAACTCGATGGACAATTTCCATTTTTGAATATGACTAGACAGAAAACCTACCAACTCTTTTTATTTCTTTCATGTTTGAAATGAGCATGAAAGAAAATAAAAGTGTGCTAAATATTATCACCCATGTATTTATTCTGAAGCTTGGGGTGGAGAATGGTGCTCGATGGTATTTTCGATACTTAAGGAGTCTAGAAAGATCCAAAAGAAAACTCCATATACAATCTCATGGATTTAACGAGCCCAATAAATTAAATGCTAGTTTGTCATTTCATGTTTAGAGAGTAATAAAATATGAAGAATATTCCAAGGGTATTATTTTTCGTAATTTTAGTCCTCGAGTTTGAAAAAGTGTAAAACAATACAAGGGAGAACGCTTCTAGCCAAGGCTGACCAGAGTGATCCTTTTTCATAATTATTCCATCTAGTCTAAAAAGGGTTAAACATACACCAAATGGACATCCTTTCAAATCCATTTAATGAGTGTGAAAGGAAAAAATATCACTCGACAATCTTTTCATGTTTAGGGAGTCTGAAAAGAACTTAAAGGAGACTCCACGGTGTACCTTTGTCATGGTTGGTTACCGATCATGAAAAAGGGGTAATAGTAAGCTTGGATGGAGATAAAACATGGTATGTGATGAAGTTATAGGCACATCAAATGTGACTAAAGAAATGGATTGCAACAAGAAATGGAAAATGATGACCACTTACAACAATAGTTATCAACCAGGGGTGTTGAAAATGGGAGCAAGTAGGTGGCTAGCGGTTAAGCATGGTTGTGATGCAATAATCAACAGAAGAAAATGACGATGTAGCACTAATAAGTAGTGAGACAAAAATACTAATAAAGTGTGACCATTTAAACAAAATAAATGGTGGGAACCCCCTCTGTGAAGGCTTGAACCGAAGGTATAGTGCTGGCAGTATGGACGGTTAATAATGAAAAAAGGAAAATGAAGGGAAAAACCTATCCCTATATGATAGGTTAGAGACATGTACCTCAATTTCAAAATATGTCTCGATGTAAAAAAATGTCCCTAGAATCCTATCAACACATGAAAACTAGATTCCAAAGTCAAAATGCATAGTGAAATACCAAAAAAAAATTATTTTTGGATTTTTTTGGTTATGATATACACAAAACAAAAGGCACTCACACCACCCACCATGTATAAGGCACTACACATCTTGATAATTTATTCCAGGTAGAGCCCATTGTTAGGCTNTGGTGTAGAAGTTCCCTTTTTTGGTGGCATGTTGGCCAAGTATCACTTTAAACCTTGATTTTGAGGTTGTTCTGCTAGACAATTTTCCTTTTATTGTATCTCCAAAAAAATTTCCCTTCTGAGTATGAAATTTTATTTTTTATAGGTATCTGATATTTCTTCTCTTCAATTCCATAGGTCTTATCAAAATTTGATGTGCCAAGTGGAATTTACGGTAACTTCCCCACAACTTTCTGATTTTTGAACTTTCCAGGAGATCTCACTTGTATAGCGTGCCCCGCACAAAATAATTGATATAAACTTATGAAACCTATACTAGAACTACTAAAGTCTATCCACTATCCAATGATACTGGTCTCACTCAATTTGGATGCTCTAGGAATAATTTATGATTGATTTACTAGGAACACGTACTTGAGACTAATCAATAGGACTAGTTAGATACCCTATCTTCCATAGGGTGTATCTACAAATTTACGATGACCCAGAATCTAATATTGCTACCATAGATACCTTACTAATTTATGAGAATATCCTCTAGATTTCATGGTTTGAAATGTTACAGAAAATAATTTATAGTGAAAATTCCATAATGACTCAATTCAGGATGATTCCAGAACCCTATCTTACAAAGGTTGTATCTCTGAAAGTATAAGGCCTCAAATGCTGAATTTTTAACCCAATGTACATTGATCCATATATCAAATATCATCCAAGCAGTTCCTTCTGAATCATTGTTGAAAAAACGTTATAGAAAAAATTCCACGGTGTCTCAAATGTAGCAATGAAACCCCAAGACCTTGAGCTCTGATACCATATGTTAAGAACCAAATATCAATATAGCATAGAAAAACCTCAGACTAAGTACTCAACGCCTTGAAAAAGAGATAATTTTAGATAATAATTCTCTTTGAGGGGGAAACCTCCTTTTATCCCAGACAAATGTTTAAGTACAAGATGATTCCAAATGAAAATGTCTCCTTGGTATATATATAAGAGACTAGGAGGTATAATTACAACTAATGGAATAAAGCTGACATAAATAAAATAAAATTACTAATGTAATATGCCCCAATTAAGGGGTAATGAGCCAATATTAGGGCTTAACACAAAGTTTATCAATCACTACTTGCAAAGGTATAGGAGCGGCACAATATTGGTCACAGGTTGTAAAGGGACAACCAACAACTAGGAAAAAAGGTACTACAAACTCAGGGTAAAAGTGGTATAATTCAATGTTTCATACTACTAACCTAAAGATGATTCCCATCAAGTGATGAGGTGGAAAATAACTGTATAAAATATGCCCCCTAAAGTGTGAGGTCAAAAGAGGTGTCTCATAGCTGAAATACTTTATGAACTAATCATGGAGCTTTGGGAAAAGGAAGCTAAGAAGAAACCATGATTAGTCTTGCTTAGTAATAAAATCCTCGAGGAAGGTATACCCATGCTCGGTAATAAAAAATAATCATAACCGCAAAAAATAGTACACTACAGATCCATGGATGATGCAGATAATTATATCATGGCCACGAAAAAATACATTGTGGATCCATGTCACAAGTGAAAACATAGCCACGAACAATTATAAATGTGGATCTATGTCACAGTATACAAATCAATGAGATGACTCGATGCACGAGTGATATTTGAAGTACTCATGAATAACTCCATCACAACTTAGGAGGGAATGCCATCAAGGAATGTGGTGGTCCCAACCCAAGGTCTTCATTCCAAATCCCAATTGTATGAACCTACAACATGTGAATAAATGATTTGAGGTTGATCATGGTATAAACCATCTAATTACTGGTCAGTGATGTATATCGTTAACAAATGTGAGTTAATACACCGATAATGATGATGGGCCCCACGATACCTAGTAAAATCTAGCAAGTGTGAATAAATGAATTGAGGTCGAACACTCGTAGATTAATTCAACAGGAGCCAACGATGTTAACCCACTACGGAAATTCAAGTGAATATTCCTCTGATGTCTGCAAATCCCAGGGTTCTAACTGGTTTCTAGATTTTGATCCTAGATAATGATTTGGAGTCGACAAGATGAAATCCATTAAAGGAGGGCCTTGATGCATCCCCCATCAATCGACATGAAACATATAAAGGTAGATGGTGTGAAGAGTGTAATAGTAGAGCACAGCTAATGTAGGGATGACAGAGATGAATGGGATAAAGGAATAAAACCAACTGACATGGGACAAATTCCCTTGAACAAAATAGCACAACAAATAACTTGACTTGGTAGCATTAACTCATTAATTATCGAAAACATTTCCATGGATGATTGGAAAAGTAACCAGTTAGCGGAGTCCGAGAACTCACGGATATGGTAATGACTAAGAGACAATGGATAACCAATTTTTTGTACATAAACGCAAAATAGGTGCATTATTCAAGGGCAACTCGATGGACAATTTCCATTTTTGAATATGACTAGACAGAAAACCTACCAACTCTTTTTATTTCTTTCATGTTTGAAATGAGCATGAAAGAAAATAAAAGTGTGCTAAATATTATCACCCATGTATTTATTCTGAAGCTTGGGGTGGAGAATGGTGCTCGATGGTATTTTCGATACTTAAGGAGTCTAGAAAGATCCAAAAGAAAACTCCATATACAATCTCATGGATTTAACGAGCCCAATAAATTAAATGCTAGTTTGTCATTTCATGTTTAGAGAGTAATAAAATATGAAGAATATTCCAAGGGTATTATTTTTCGTAATTTTAGTCCTCGAGTTTGAAAAAGTGTAAAACAATACAAGGGAGAACGCTTCTAGCCAAGGCTGACCAGAGTGATCCTTTTTCATAATTATTCCATCTAGTCTAAAAAGGGTTAAACATACACCAAATGGACATCCTTTCAAATCCATTTAATGAGTGTGAAAGGAAAAAATATCACTCGACAATCTTTTCATGTTTAGGGAGTCTGAAAAGAACTTAAAGGAGACTCCACGGTGTACCTTTGTCATGGTTGGTTACCGATCATGAAAAAGGGGTAATAGTAAGCTTGGATGGAGATAAAACATGGTATGTGATGAAGTTATAGGCACATCAAATGTGACTAAAGAAATGGATTGCAACAAGAAATGGAAAATGATGACCACTTACAACAATAGTTATCAACCAGGGGTGTTGAAAATGGGAGCAAGTAGGTGGCTAGCGGTTAAGCATGGTTGTGATGCAATAATCAACAGAAGAAAATGACGATGTAGCACTAATAAGTAGTGAGACAAAAATACTAATAAAGTGTGACCATTTAAACAAAATAAATGGTGGGAACCCCCTCTGTGAAGGCTTGAACCGAAGGTATAGTGCTGGCAGTATGGACGGTTAATAATGAAAAAAGGAAAATGAAGGGAAAAACCTATCCCTATATGATAGGTTAGAGACATGTACCTCAATTTCAAAATATGTCTCGATGTAAAAAAATGTCCCTAGAATCCTATCAACACATGAAAACTAGATTCCAAAGTCAAAATGCATAGTGAAATACCAAAAAAAAATTATTTTTGGATTTTTTTGGTTATGATATACACAAAACAAAAGGCACTCACACCACCCACCATGTATAAGGCACTACACATCTTGATAATTTATTCCAGGTAGAGCCCATTGTTAGGCTCGTGCCAAGAATGTTTTTCACAATCAAGCAACTCATGATCCATTATTGGCATCATATGGCTAACCATGTCGGGGCCATGCCACATAGGAATAAATATATGTGGTCGAAGATACTCATCATGGGTGGATTTGTGATATATGGAAGCTCCTTGATGTGATCTAGAAAGACACGAGGGAAGTGAAAAACATAGATCTTTAATGGAAGAGGTAGTAGATAATTCGCTCTCAAGTTTTGAAAAAGTTGACCGAGATGAAAAAGGGTCGAGATTGGGAGGTCGACTAGATGTCTTGGCCAATCCCCCTCAGTTTTAAATCAAAACTCATTTTGTTAACTCTCTTTAGTTATGAATTGGGGAGGAGGAAGGTGTGATTATGCTCATCCTATCTGAGCTTATGAATGGAATCCATGACTTTTGAGATGGCCTCTTCTAAAGAAAACTTAGTATCTAGGAAATCATGTGAACTGAAACAGTCAAACATGTGTATGGGCAGAGAAGGTTGATCACACTCCACACCAATATTGATTTGTTGACCAGTATCAATAGATGTCGATGGGATTGTTGGATCAAAAATCTTGACTGTGGTGAGCGAGATAGATGCTCCATCTGATTCAATGTCCTCAGTATGAGGTACCACCCAAGGATCAACTGACCAAAGGGATTTAATGATATATGAGGAAATCATGTTTATAGGAGCAATATGGGTAGTGTATGGTGTAGTAAGGGGAAATAACCCCATAAGAAAAGGATCTTTAAACATACCTATATCGATAATTTTATACCCCTGGAAGAATCACCTATAAATGGAATGTTACTGCTAGGATTAGCTCGTAAGTTGGGTGTGTAATAGTCGAGTTGGTCGATGGTAACTATCTTTCCTTGATGTGTAAAATGTATGAAACAAAAGTAAATGGATGAAATAGCCTCCATTTCATAGAACCAAGTGCGAACCAAGATCTGATTATATTAGAGTGCAATGTCCACCACTTTGAATTTTATAGAGACAATATTTCCCCCAAGCTCAATGGATAAGGAAGTTATAATTTCGTGAGGTTTGAAATAATTTCCATCAAAATATTTTAGGATGGTTTGATTTGTGGTGAGTTGAGGAGAACCAATGGCTTCCGAACATGAAAAATAAATAATGAAAGTGGTCGCTCCTTTGTCGATCACCGTATGAAATATATTCATGTTCAAACAACCAACTCTGATTTTCAATGCCTAGGAGAGATCTTCCACTATATTATAGTGTTGGGTTGCTCAGGCATTCAGATTATGGGTAATCTATCAAAGTACCCCTTTTGGAGGGAAGAATTCATATTCAAAAGTTGGTTTCTCTAAAGTGAGAGGGCGATTGGGTGGTGTAGTCGATGGAGGATCCTTGGATGATGGTTCCCCTTATTGAGAGTCATAGTTCTTCACTTTGGTGGATAGTTCCACAGTTGATTTAACCATCATAATATTTGCAGTTGAAGACTCTTCATTTCCCCTGGGTGGAGGTGTAGGAACTTGTGTGACCATTTTCTATTGGAGGTGGAAAGGATTTGTTAATATTGTTGATCGGGAAGGATATCCCCCTCACTCAAGGTGTTGATGAACTTCGAAAAGTCGAGGACATTATTTGGTGAAGTGGTCCTCCTTACACACCATGCAAGGATATTTTAGCTTTCGTTTATTTTTGTCTCCAACATTGGGGTCTTGGGTTTATTGGCCCTTCTACTTGAAAGAATTTTTCTTGTTATTATTTTTTTTCTTGTTCCCTCCAGATTGTTGAGGGTTCTATGATGTATTGGATTGCATCGTGTTTACCTCTGAGGTCTGGGTAGGGGCCGGATTTGAATTGGTTGTGGGTGAAAAAGAGTTGGGATTGATATCTATGGTCAATTGAATAAGTTTCCCAGTCAACGGGATAACTATTGTAGAAGAGATAGGACCAACTATGCCATCAGCATGGGGTCTAGATGTTGGACAAGGGGTGTCATTCGATGTTCAAGGAGCATGTGAAATGAGTTCATATAGTGTCTCATACTATAAATAAATCAAGTCTAAGTGTTGAGCATGATGAATTTCCTACTCCTTGGTTATAGCACCAGACATGGAAACATCTTTCATGATGGGGGGAAATAATGATTTTGTAAACCAATCAACCAAAATTTGATCATGAATTGGGGCCTTAACGAGTCTTCTTCACCACCTACATTTGTGAATCTGGTCCAAGATATGTGTGGTAGTGTTCGAACGTAATGAATTCAAAATCTATGTCCTTGTTTCATATCGGATGGGTAATTGGAAATGTGTCAAAAACATTATTGCGAGAGATTTAAAGTTGTAGAAATTCAATGACAAAAATCAGGAAGTTAATATTTTGTCATACACTTATAAACCTAGAGATAACTATCTTGCATGAACTCTGAAATGTATAAAACCCACATTCACAAGTTAACATAAGAATAAATACACTTTTCTAAGTAATTTATGCAGTGGAATAAACACAATGAACATCATTCAACCAACCATGAATAACTCAAAACTTTAGGCAATTCCAGAGAAAACCCCAATGTGCGGAAACCCAATGAGAGAGAGAGAGAGAGATTATATTATCCAACTTTGGGAAAGTACATATCTACAACAATAACACATTTCCAACCAAGATAAAAACCACTTACAACACAAAAACTGTCCCACGACAATCTGCCCTGAAATTCGTGTCACAGTCTATATAGTTGTACAGATTTGCTGAATATTAGCACCGCGAAATTTGTGCCAAAAAAATTACCCTCTTTTTGTACGACCAACCTCCTTCAGAAAACTTTAATAAAAACTATCTCGAAAAATGTGCCTTCACTTGCCTCAATTTTCATGCCAAAGTTTGTTGTTGTACGAACTATATGGGTCCGTACAGTACAGCTTGTCCCAGTAAAAAATAGAAGCACACAAAACATAAATGTCTTCCTTGGGATTTTCACGATAGCTCTCTTGGGAAACATGCCCTCCTTACTAGCCTCTTTCCTCTCTCAATATTACTTAGAAAGTCTCTCAACCGCCTTCTCTCAATGTGTCTTGCACACTACCCAATGCATTCTTTTATAAAATCTAAAGATGACCTTTTCCTTCCAAAGTGTCTTTTCACCTTCCCCAACCCTAAATACAAAGGCAAAGATCTAATATTTCCTTTACAAGATCAAGGGCCATGATTCATTCCCTCCAAAATAAATCACTTAAAATATTAAAGTACATTTCTCTTNAAGGATATTTTAGCTTTCGTTTATTTTTGTCTCCAACATTGGGGTCTTGGGTTTATTGGCCCTTCTACTTGAAAGAATTTTTCTTGTTATTATTTTTTTTCTTGTTCCCTCCAGATTGTTGAGGGTTCTATGATGTATTGGATTGCATCGTGTTTACCTCTGAGGTCTGGGTAGGGGCCGGATTTGAATTGGTTGTGGGTGAAAAAGAGTTGGGATTGATATCTATGGTCAATTGAATAAGTTTCCCAGTCAACGGGATAACTATTGTAGAAGAGATAGGACCAACTATGCCATCAGCATGGGGTCTAGATGTTGGACAAGGGGTGTCATTCGATGTTCAAGGAGCATGTGAAATGAGTTCATATAGTGTCTCATACTATAAATAAATCAAGTCTAAGTGTTGAGCATGATGAATTTCCTACTCCTTGGTTATAGCACCAGACATGGAAACATCTTTCATGATGGGGGGAAATAATGATTTTGTAAACCAATCAACCAAAATTTGATCATGAATTGGGGCCTTAACGAGTCTTCTTCACCACCTACATTTGTGAATCTGGTCCAAGATATGTGTGGTAGTGTTCAAACGTAATGAATTCAAAATCTATGTCCTTGTTTCATATCGGATGGGTAATTGGAAATGTGTCAAAAACATTATTGCGAGAGATTTAAAGTTATAGAAATTCAATGACAAAAATCAGGAAGTTAATATTTTGTCATACACTTATAAACCTAGAGATAACTATCTTGCATGAACTCTGAAATGTATAAAACCCACATTCACAAATTACCATAAGAATAAATACACTTTGCTAAGTAATTTATGCAGTGGAATAGACACAATGAACATCATTCAACCAACCATGAATAACTCAAAACTTTAGGCAATTCCAGAAAAAACCCCAATGTGGGGAAACCCAATGAGAGAGAGAGAGATTATGTTATCCAACTTCGGGAAAGTACATATCAGCAACAATAACACATTTCCAACCAAGAGAAAAACCACTTACAACACAAAAACTGTCCCACCACAATCTTCCCTAAAATTCATGTCACAGTCTCTATAGTTGTACAGATTTGCTGAATATTGGCACCGCAAAATTTGTGCCAAAAAAAAAAAATTACCTTCTTTCTGTACGACCAACCTCCTTCAGAAAACTTTAATAAAAACTATCTCGAAAAATGTGCCTTCACTTGCCTCAATTTTCATGCCAAAGTTTGTTGTTGTACGAACTATATGGGTCCATACAGTACAGCTTGTCCCAGTAAAAAATAGAATCACACAAAACATAAATGTCTTCCTTGGGATTTTCACGATAGCTCTCTTGGGAAACATGCCCTCCTTACTAGCCTCTTTCCTCTCTCAAGATTACTCAGAAAGTCTCTCAGTCGCCTTCTCTCAATGTGTCTTGCACACTACCCAATGCATTCTTTTATAAAATCTAAAGATGACCTTTTCCTTCCAAAGTGTCTTTTCACCTTCCCCAACCCTAAATCCAAAGGAAAAGATCTAATATTTCCTTTACAAGATCAAGGGCCATGATTCATTCCCTCCAAAATAAATCACTTAAAATATTAAAGTACATTTATCTTTATTACATAAGTGCACTTTATGAAATAAAGTCACTTTAATATTAGAAGGTACAATTCATTAAAAAAAATCACTTTGATAAAATAACCAGTTTATCACAACTTTATAAAAACCCATTACAAAGTTAAGTTCCTAATAGTGTCAACATACGGTAACATTCGCATACAATAAAAAACATGTGGAGTACCTCCCGAGCTAAAAATATAACACTCCCTCTTAGCAAGGGATGTACTCTCTGTCATATCCATTATATTGTCCCATCACACTATGCTCAGTAGGAGCTCCCTCTGAAATTGGAGCTATCTTCAACACCTGCACATAACTCAAATTAGAACATCTTCTCTTGACATCTACCCGGAACCTTGAGCTCCTTTGAGAATCCACTCCATCTTGAGCATTGGTTCGACAACACCAATTGAGCCTCATGTCGGTGCTCGGAAGAGAATCGCTCTCTTCTCTCAGAATTCAAGATTGAATCCTTGGGCCCACCGCAGTCTCAAGAGCCTCCTCATGGTCCCCATTTGATGTTGAATCATACACTGAAGGTTATCCTCACAACATATACAACCTATCCACCCGATCACCGATCAGTTGCAGTTCCATCGGGTCCACTCCCTCTCTATATATAAATGCATGTTCCCTCTTGCAAAATGTACAATATCCTACATCCTCCAAGGTTGAGAATGAGAGCAATTTAACCCTCAACCCTAGAACACAGAGAAATCCATCAATCTCCAAGAATCCTCCATACTCGAGTCGCAATCTAACCCTTCCAACTCCACGTACAACTCATGACATACCACCTTAATTTACCACCTGTCAGTCAGGACCTATCTCTGTGATAATTAGGAATATGTGCCAGATTATCATCATGTCGCAAGAGGCTCCACTATCCACAATCCATCTGATATCACCTATAAATTCTCTACTACCAACACTGGAAACTAGGGTAACCAAAGAAATTCCCTACCATACTTGGAAGAAAATTCTTTCATGGTTGTTGTAGTAGTTGTCTCAGGCCCTTGTGGTTCCTTCTTCTTCTTCTTCCTCTCAAGACAATGAGAAGCAAGGTACCCCAAATGATTACAGCACTAACATCTGACTTTACTCAAGCCCCTCCCGGAAATTCCTTTATTCTTTATCTTTGCAGTAAGAGCAACATTCTCATCAACTCCATATTTCTTTTATCCACTACTCTGAGATCCTTCCCAGATCTCCTCCTGAGTGAAATCGTCCCACATTCTAGTCCAATCTGGAATATGCTCACTACCCACCACACACTTCATGAAGACTTCCCATTCCTTGGTGAATCCTTTCAAGGCTATCCTCACCAACTTTGAATCCAATATGACCTCCCCAAATGTTGCCAAATCATCTTTCACTTGAGATACCTGGGTAATATAAGAACAAACACTCTCCTCCTTACCCATATTGGTATCATGTAGCTTATCCTTCAAGGCCATCTTCTGGTTTTCATTCTTAGCCTCAAATAATTTCTTAAGTGCATCCCACATCTCTTTGGCTGTATTCTTCTTATCCAAGTGTGGGATAAGGTAATCCTTCACCCCATCAAGAATAATACTTTGAGCTTTGGCCTCCTTGACCTCATGCAAATCCAAATCAAGAGGATCGGTTGTGGGAACCACAACAATAAAAATGAAATAGTTCCAAATCATGTTCTCCTTGATAACAACTGACATCTGGACCTTCCACTGCAAATATTTGGAAATTCCATCCAACTAATCCTCAAATATAATGCATGCATCCATATTCCTTGTCACAACTAAAGGAAAAAAATCACAAATGCCCCCCCTTCAAACTTGCCCAAAAATCTCATTTCTCACTGTCACTTAGAGCCCAAGCTCTGATACCATGTAGAAATTCAATGACAAAAATTAGCAAGCTAATATTTTTTTATACACTTAAAAACATAGAGATAATTGTCTTGCATGAACTCTGAAATGTATAAAACCCACATTCAGAAATTACCATAAGAAGAAATACACATTGCTAAGTAATTTATGTAGCGGAATAAACACAATGAACATCATTCAACCAACCATGAATAACTCAGAAATTTAGGCAATGTCAGGGAAAACCCCAATGTGTGGAAACCCAATGAGAGAGAGAGATTCTATTATTCATCTTCAGGAAAGTACATATCAACAACAATAACACATTTCTAGCCAAGAGAAAAACCACTTACAACACACAAATTGTCCCACCACAATACGCCTTAAAATTTGTGTCACAGCCTGTACAACTGTACGGATTTGATGAATATTGACACCTCAAAATTTGTGCCTGAAATAGACTGATGTACCCTCTTCCTGTATCGTTGACCTCCTTCAGAAAAATCTAATAAAAACTTCCTCAAAAAATATGCCTTCACGTGCCTCGATTTTTGTGCCAAAGTTTGTTGTTGTACGACCTGTATGGATCCATACAGTACAACTTGTCCTAGAAAAACATAGCAACACACAAAAAAGAAATGTATTCTTTGGTATTTTTTCCCTATATATCTTGGGAAATGTGCCCTCCTTGATGCCCTCTTTCCTCTCTCAAGCTTACTTAGAAAATCTCTCAATCTCTTTCTCTCAATGTGTCTTTCACACTACCCAATGCATTCTTTTATAAAATCTAAAGATGATATTTTCCCTCCAAAGTTCCTTTTCACCTTCCCAAACCCTAAATCCAAATACCAAGATCTAATCTTTCCTTTACAGTATCAAGGGCCATGATTCATTCCCTCCAAAATAAATCACTTAAAATATTAAAGTACATTTCACTTTATAACATAAGTGCACTTTATGAAATAAAGTCACTTTAATATTAGAAGGTACACTTCATTAAAAAAATCACTTTAATAAAAGAACCACTTTATCACAACTTTATAAAAACTCATTACAAAGTTAAGTGCCTAGTAGTGTCAACATAAGGTAATATCAGCATACAAGACAAAACATGTGGAGTACCTCATGATCTAAAAAGCTATCAAAAGTTGTTAAATGAAGCGGTTGGTAACTCGATGAAACACTTAAAGGAATTTCCAGTTAGGGTGCGAGGGAAAATATGTAAACAAATGTTGTCATCCAATAGAGAGTTAGAGAAACACCACAAATCATAGGTTGTAATATGTGTGGTGAGGTATTCTCCCATATTTCCATCAAATTTTGGGATGTCTTCTGAAATTTTGATCAGAACCAGTGGCCAAGTGGGATTGTGCATTATGGGATCCTTCATCAATATGTTTTAGGACTCACAACTATCTATTGTTCTCGATATACAACAAGATATTCAATTTTAAGATTCCAAAGCTCAAAATTATGGTCATTGAATTTTTTTATCTCTATCCTCGAACTGCTTTCCATTCTTTCAATCACAACTTTAAAGATCTATGAATTACAACTCCCACTAGACCTAGGTTTATCTTAGGTCCAAGATCTACTTAACCTTTCTTTGATACAACTTGTATAGAGAAACATATATGCACTATAATGCCACTTGTATTAGAATGGATAATAAGTTCTTTGATACCATCTTTAAGGAAATAAATAACCACACTAAACCAACCAGGAAAGAGAAGATAGATTTAAGCAAAAAATAAATGAAAAACACACTAAGTACATAGAGATTTTACCCTAGAAACCCTTAAGAAGGAAAACCAACATTCCTTGAGTTTCTTGCACCCTTGTTTTCTTATTCATTTTTTAAATATAGAGTTGCATGACTAGCCTCCGTCTACACCTAAAATGCAATCACCATCATAGTCTCTTACTTTATAGAAGAACAACCCTGCAACCAATTCAGATTACATGTGCATGACCAACAACCTTCATCTAAACATTATCTTTTACAGTAGTACAACATGCCTTATTTATAGGCTTTACCACATGAAAAACCATATATCACGTCACCCAAAAGTAGTTATAGATTGATCCAGATTATATTGAGAACAAAATCAGATACAAATGAAAATATAGCAGAGGACACAAAAATATAATGAAACCCAACTTCTATTAATGGATAACAGAGTAATGTAGAACAAAAATTGGCCATAATGGTGGTATCTTATCTATAAAGAGAAATACACGTTGGCTACACCCATTTACATCAATCATTACATCACACTCTATTCCATGATCAAAGGACCTACTTCACCTTGATTATATGTGAGAGTGAGAGGAGAATAATTCCCATGATGCATGTGGGATGAATTGGTATAAGTTTGCAAAATGTCATAGGAATATAAAACACTAGGAATTTCCTAGAAGTCACCCATCCCAACACTACTCTATCCCAAGCGTGCTTAACTATAGAGTTATAATGGGATATGATGCATTAACATTGTACACATGTACATAAGACCAGTAGGAAATCATTACATTATGGTTGTATTTCACAAATTAAGATGAAATTACGTTAGATTATCCATCAAAAGGGTGAATATCATGGTTTATCAAAACCTTAGGCTCAAAAATGTTGATTTAGTGGAAAAGGTGGATGGTCACTGAGATCCACTTGAATCAGTCCTCCCTTGTTAGGAAGTAATAGTCCCCATTGTTTCAAGATCCCTCAAGAGATAGCTAAACGTTTATTGAATCTGAACCTTGGTGAGTCACTTTCCTTGTTGAAGTAGTTGTACTACTAGTACTTAGCACTAGATCATTGAAGGTTTTCGTGAACCTATTGTTGGTGTTTCTAGATCTGTTCAACCAATCTAGTTGCATGAGCTACCCTGATCTAAGTGTGGGGGGACTATGTCGATGAAGATGCAGCATGAAGATCTATATCAATGGGGGATAATGGATAGAACCCAAAGAATATTTGAAAAGGGACATGGCCAATAGAGCTATGAAGGGATCTTTTATAGCTATGTTTAACATATGGAATACTCTCATTCTCTAGAAGGGAGCATCTACAGATTGGCCCATTAGGCAAGCGAGCACCGGGAACCAAGTCAATGTAATTCTCTACTTGGTAGTGCAAATGCACTCCCATAGTTGAAAAATTATCTTTGTGCTCCTATAAAATATTGTCGACTTGCTTCTATTGTATAGAAAGGTCTTGGGTAGAGGTTGTGGTGGTCATAGTAACCTTATATTCACCTTATAATTGGATCGTGAAGAGGGAAAACTTTTTGATCTAAGAGATTACTTTGTCACATTGTTTTTCCAAGATTAATGAAATGGAAGTAGTCATAACTACCTCTAGTATCCTATAGAGTTAATCCCCCGAAGTAACAATGACACTACAAAGACAAGACTCATAAATAGTGTGATGTTTCCACATATATGGTTGTCCTAAAATAACATCACAGACTTCAAGTGGGGAAACATCACAAAGTACAACATCTTGCAAGGGCTTGATGTTGTAGGATAGGTAGCACTGTGTTGGCAGCCATTCATATTTTTCCACTATCTTATAGGCTGCCTACACCAACGTTTTGCAAACATCAATTTTTCGTCACATTTTTCAAATAAACGACACTTTTATTTTTGAGACATTTGCACATTTACCTTCGTTTTTTGTTTTCACGACTGTAAGCGTGAAAACTTGGTCTTTCGAAGTCGCATTTAAATCACTATTTGAACTATCGTTATCTTCCTTGTGGTCATGCCTATTGCATTTACATTTCACTTATCATTATGCAGCTGACAAATCTTTCGAACTGTACTCATTGGACATTCTTGGATTGATTGTATGACTTGGTTTCATTGAGTTTGTAATCCATTGGCATCTGGATTTACATGATCTACTTGACCATTGGTTTCATGAAAATACAGAGGTGTTATGGTTAAATCCTTCATATATATCTTTTAATATGATACCTATGTTCATGTTTTCATAACTATTGGCATGTTGATTATATGTTACAATACATTGGCGCATGGTTAAACATTTGGTATTGGTTTCAATTTGTATGTTGATGGTTTAAAACTATGGCATAATGTTGATTGCGCGCGTTGGTTTATGCACTTACGATTGGTTTCATTGGTCGGCCAAGTGACGTGATTATTGAACTATACTATAATGGGTAGAATAGCTATAAGCCGACGGTTGTACTTTGGCCATAACTATTATGCATGGCAGTGATAAACTCCACCACCTTCACACGATGGCATTTATGCCTATCCCATATCCCTGTTTTACCTCTGTTAGTTCAGGTAACCCTTCATGCACTCTGTTCCTGTGTGTGTTATGATCCAAATCCTGGACTCACCATGTACTCGGCCCCATGGCACCGGTGGTGCGAATCGAGCCGAATGGTAGCCAAGCCTTGCTACTCTTTGATAATGCCCGGAAAGACTTGGAGGATAATGGTTGGCTCACCTTTGTACAACGATTCGAGGGTTTTAACTTATTTTTTGCATAACAGTTCACCCTCACTTTTGATGGCTGTAGAGCCAAGGTGGGTGACATCCAGTTAGAAATCGATGAGGAGTTTATCAGTTCTGCTACAGGGTTACCATTCTTGGGACAGCGTTGATTCAAAAATTCTAAGGTTGAAGAGGTGTCATGGCCACCATTGTTCCTCTCGCGCAAAGTCACATCGTGTGATAGAGGTATACCCATCTCTACGCTTAAACCTCGATGGCATGATATTTTGATGGTGGTCAAACAATTCGTGACCTGTGAAGGTCGATATGGACTCATTTTTCTCTACCACCTGCGTTTGTTAATGAATTTTATGGGATACCCATTGAATATGCCCTTTTACTTTTAGCGTAGCCTATATAAAATGTCAAAAAGGTTTAAAAGGGAGAAGGATGAAAGTATCATGTTCCACCATGGACTATTAAACTTATCATTGTTTATCACTTAAGTCTCCATGGTGATAGTTGGTGAGCTTTCATCGCTCGAAATGGTTTTGATGATACAGACCCTGTCCAGATTGACAAGCCTGTGGTTAATGAAACCAAGGTCGAGCCACCTGTGCCCTTCCATGTATTATTGCCATCTCCTAAACCCTCGGTCGACCCCGATATTTGTGTACCTGACGTTATAGCAGAGAAGGCTGAGGCTATAAAAAAGCCTGTGAACAAAAAGGCCAAGGCAAACCCTACTGTTGTTGCCAAGGATAAAAAGAATGCTCGTCTTATTTTGAGAATGGCTAGAAATAAACCTAAACCCACAGTTGAGCAAAAGCCCATAGTCCTTAGTGAGGATTCAGACTCTGACATAGAACATTTTCTAGCCAGTGAGTACCCTTACTCACAGGGTTTAGCCCCGAGCCACCTTATGATTTCGTTTCGAATCTTCCCCCTTGCCTAAGAAATAATCCTAGCTACCCTGCGATCAAACTTCCTAACGAAACCCTTGGCGATGTAATCAAACCCTCACCTTTGCTTTCGAAGCCCACACAGTCTTCCTGTGACCAATGTGATTTGTGGTTGGAACAATACTACATCGACGTTCCCCTACTCCAATCGAAAATCCAATCATTGGAAAATCAAGTTGCAGTATTGACCAGCCAAAGAGACAAAATTCAAGCAACTGATAGGAAGCAAAGGACCACTGGTTCCATCATTTTCAAGAATGTTGAATCAGCCACAGCCATTGTCAACTCCAAATTGTCATGATTAAGTCGTCTGCTCATCATACAGGTATGAATCTTGATATCGTTTTTGTTGTGTGAATGACCAGGGTTAATATAATGATTTGAATTTTGTTTTCAAATAGCTCTGTCTATATTTCGAAATGGCTCTGTTATAATGTGTTCATCCTGTATATTTTTTTCTTTGCTAAAAATAAATGAAATTTCATTTTGGATGCATGATTTGATCATTCCCAGTTTAGCCACTGATAGATTTTTATCGGATTTGATTGGTTTTCGATTGGATTTGATTTGTTCGTTTGATTGAGTTAACGAAATTGATAGTTTTCTTTCAATTGAATTTGTTTTGTATCTACTCTGAACAATAATTTTTCATGCTAGATTTAGAATACGATCATGTTTTGATTTGATTTCGTTATGGTTAGTTTGTATGTTGTGGTTATCGAACGATTTCGCGAATTTGGTTGTTACGATCTTTTAATATGTTGTGTCATATAATGTTCTAAATATGATCGTTTCCAAGTTGGAAAGAGTGACTCTTTTTTTATGGAAACAATACTCTCATTTAAGTCTGTGCAAATGATACTCATGCCCGAATCATGGAACAGTTTGATCCACGACGACTATGTTAAACCCCAGCTGTTGATTCGCTTGATTGGATTGTTGTATCTTCAGATAGTTTGATCGATTTTCTGAATTGTATTCGTATCAAAAATAGATTTGATTACAGTTTTGTTCTCAAACGAGTTTGTTAACTCAGTTCGACTTATGTCATTCTGTTAAATTCATATGAGGAAATTCGAGTAATAGTTGTTTCTAAATGCACTCAAGAAAAGATTTTGTGAATGATTTTGTCTACCCCATTTTGCAATAACAAGCGATTTGATATCTCTTACGAACTCTGTTACCAACTGATTGATCCTGTTATGATTTCATTTGAGTTGATTCACGAGTCAGTTATGATTTAATTCTCTCATGGCCTGGATTGTTTGTTATACAGTTATGTCGACTTGGAAATGATCTTGTTTGGATTTGATCGTGTCTCCTGTCTATGAGGCAGCATAACGATTTCCTGCGATTTGTTTTAATTATATCGATTTCAAATTGATATGAAACGATTTCATAATTGTTTGATTATGATTATGTTAACCCGACTTTGTGGAAACAAACGAAACCGAGTATACATATCTCTGCAGTCATTTGATTGATCTCAATCCTGTTTGATTTCGAATGGTATAACAATTTCAACTTCAATGATTCGTTTTCAAATAGCTATTGGATGTTAATTGAATTTAATTCTTTAAAAGATTTTCAATTGATTTTAATGTTGATTCTGTGTCTTATTAAGACCAGCTACAGAATCACAAGATTCTGTAGCTAGTCTATAGAATTAGATTTTTATCATTTTATTAATAAAGGATCCTTCTAACTTGTCAATTTTTGACCCTTTTTAGGTAAATTCGAAGTGCATAGGATACGCTGGATAGGCTAGGGGAATATTTGTGTGTTTTAGTTTTATTTTAGGTTCTTAGTTTAGTCAGATTTGGGATATCTTCCCAAATTTTTTGTAAACAGTTTGATAACTTCTACAGGGTTGTTTTACCATGTAGAAGGTCTTTAAATACTTATTATTTTTTTTATTAAGGGGCATCCTCACTTGTGGGAGAACCAGGCTATGGATTTCTAATACAAACTAAGATAGGAGTTGATGTTTTGCTACAACTTTCGCTTTCATAATATCAATCTTTTGTTTCAAGTTTATGCATATCAATTTGCAGTTGATTATAGACTACTTTAGCTATCATAATCTATTGCAGAATGATATAATTTAATTAATGTGTTTTAGTTTTATTTTAGGTTCTTAGTTTAGTCAGATTTGGGATATCTTCCCAAATTGTTTGTAAACAGTTTGATAACTTCTACAGGGTTGTTTTACCGTGTAGAAGGTCTTTAAATACTTATTATTTTTTTGTAATAAGGGGCATCCTCACTTGTGGGAGAACCAGGCTATGGATTTCTAATACAAACTAAGATAGGAGTTGATGTTTTGCTACAACTTTCGCTTTCATAATATCAATCTTTTGTTTCAAGTTTATGCATATCAATTTGCAGTTGATTATAGACTACTTTAGCTATCATAATCTATTGTAGAATGATATAATTTAATTAATGTGTTATCCATATCTGATTTCTTTCATTACTTAAAAAATACAGCAATTACTTTGTTTCAGTTAATGAATCACATATTTCTCTTCTTCATTAATTGAATCATTTCGTATAGATCTTTGCATACAGGTTTATCTAACTGTGAAGATTTATAAATTATAAGATTGTTGTTATTTTTATGTTTTGTTTGTCATGTGATCATACCTTAAGAGAACTGCGGCTTATCGTTTACGAGAAGCTCCTGGATAATTCGGTGCGGGTTTCCTCCCTCCGATAAGCTAGGACGATCATCATACACAGGACAAATCTGGAGCGTTTCTCCAGGTCAGTTTGTGATTTATTTTTATTAATGTGTTAGTATAATATTAGTATTTTAGTTAGATATATTTGTAGTTTATATGTGTAGTTAGAATTAGTATATTAGTTGTTTAGTTTAGTTAGTTTTTGTTTTATTTCTTGTTCATAAAATCATAAAATCAACGAAAAATATCTTTTTCTGTCATTAGGGCAGAATATAAATGAGTTTTTCAGGTTTTATTTAAATCTGTAAATTGTAGATATTGTACATTTTGTGAATAAGATTTATTTGTGTTAATAGTTAGATAGTTAATTAGTTGGAGTTAGTATAKTATTAGATAGTAGATTGTATATATAAGATAGTTAGATTAGTTTAGTTTGTTTTAATAGTTAGTTTTAGTTAGATTAGTTTATTAGTTTGTTTATAGTTAGTTTTAGTTAGATTAGTTAGTTTAGAATAGTTTTTCTTTTTTTGTTTTCTTAGGACCTTAGATCGTCTAACAGAGCCGCTAAACCCGTCAGGGTGGTTCATCCCAAACGTCTTGGGTTATTACACAACCCCGGACCGGTTCCACTCTTCCAGTTGACGGACGGTCGATTTTCGCCCGTCAACAAATGGCGCAAGAAGGAGGGCCGACTGACAAGCTAGCCTTGTAGGAGCCTTTATTTTTAAATGTATTCAATTTCCTCCATGGCTCCCCAAATCACTATGTTGGAACATGTTTTTAACTTCTCATTACCCAATGTTCCCAACGAGACAGTCTCTCGCTTGTCCAAACTCACCTTTGATGGTGAAGGCAATATATCTGCTAAAGACCACCTTAACAAGTTTTGGTGC